>PVJX010000652.1:184462-225595 GCA_004027295.1 Dolichotis patagonum
TATGCCACTGAGCTAAATCCCAGGCCCTCTTCCTTCTTTTTTTTTTTTTAATCACTATTTAGATTTCTTATCTTTCCTTTTCAATTTGTTCCACCAGTTCTTTCTCTCTTTCCTCAACTACTTCTCGAATTTAAACTTTCAAGTGAGTAAACTTTGTCTCTTTCCTTTCTGATTACTCCTTCCATTTTATTCCATTCTTTCCCTCTGTGTCCTCCAGCTTCCCAACACTCTGATGATCATCTTTTGATCTTCAGCCTCTATATATTGACTCTATATATTTGACCTCATTCATCGCTTTATCCTATGCCCTACCCACCCTAATCCCCACTCCCTGCAGAAGGATAAAATCACTCAATATAAGGACATGCTATATGTTTGATTTTGTTATACAACTTTAGAGTTTGTTCATGTGGTCAGAGGTAGCAGGTTAATGATTACCATAGTTTGTCAGCAGTTAAGCTGTAATTGAAACTACTGTTATTACTAACTGTACTGGTTTAGCCAGGAGGTCATACATGTTATAATCAGTTTTTCTCCTCTGTATGATAACACTGTGAATGTAGGGGGTCATAATCATCAGCATAGTCTAGAACCTAAGGATTGGGTGATGAGCCAAATAGTAACTTTACATCCTTCACAAATTGGGAAGATAGGTTCTTGAGATAACTATAAAAACCACCTACATCTAGAGGACATCTTTGAAGAACAGACATCTCCCAGGGAATCCTCAGCACTAGTGATAAAGCTATCTACCATAAGAAATTGGCAAGCATCAACATACAGAACAAAATAAAATAAAAACCATAAAATAGGAAATAACAAGACACAGAAGCAAAACGCAAGCCCAGACATCCAGCCTGCCTGCGACAAGCCCAAAACTAAATGAGATAGATGAAATTGGAAATCAAACACTAGAACTTTCTGAAATGATAGCAACAAAAGTGAAAAAACAAGTGGAAAAGGCTGTAGAGAAAATAATTTCTCAAGCACGAAAAGAAATGCTTAAAATTAAAGATGTTAGAGAAGACACAGATAAGGAAGAAGGGAAAATGTTATATGTATATAGATATATACATAAATGTATGTATATATGCATATACAGGAAAGATAACTATACTACTAATGTCTGTTAGTGCATCAAAAAGAACAGTTTGTGCTGTCATTGTTTGTCTCATCACTTCTTTATGCCTAAATCTTGTAACTTGGACAACTACTTCTAAGATAACAATATGTGATATATTGACTAGTGTTAATTTCCTACTATTTTTTTGAAATTCAGTATCATTTCTATCCTTCTTTTTCTGTTTTTCTTTTTAAAATAAAAAATAAAAAAGAATATATGAGCTTAGAAAAATGATAAAAACAAAAAATGACTAACGTAAGAAAGAAATGGAACCCGTGAAACAGATCCAAACAGAAATCCAAGAAATTAAAATCTCCAAAATATATGCTACAGACTGAATAATGGAGAGGACAGAATTTCAGCCCTCAAAGCCAGAATTACAGCTAGTGATCATGAAAAGAAAGATATCTTAAAAATAGCCAGAGAGCATTAAAAATTAATCCAATAGCTACATGAGGAAGCAAAGAAGAATAACAAAAGATCAGGGTCGGTGAGAAAGCTGGAGATAGCACAAATGCCATAAAAGAAATCTTCACAGAAAGAAGCAGGAGTAGCTATTCTATTTGCAGACCATGTGTACTTCAAACCAAGAACGATAAAAGAGATACAGAAGGTCACATACGTGTTAGGAAAAAACTTCAAGGAAGAGATAACAATCATAAATATGTATGCACCAAATATAGGAGCTCCCAGCTATATAAGGCAAATATTAACAAACATGAAAAATCAAATAAGCAATAACACAATTGTAAAGGGAAGTCTTATATCCCATTATCATGAAGAGATAGATCAACTAGACAAAAACTCAGCAAAGAAATAGCAGAACTAAACTAATCAACTTGGTAGATGTTTTCAGAGTGTTCCACCCAACATCATCAGAGTACACATTCCTCTCAACTGCACATGGGACTGTCTCTAAAACAGACCATATACTCACCCACAGAACATGCTTAAGTAAATGCAAAGGTATTGAAATTATCCCATGTATATTATCTGACCATAGTTCAATATAATTTGAAATTAATGGCAAAAGAAACTGCAAAAATTTCATAAACACATGGAAATTAAATAACAGCCTCCCAAACAACCAATGAATCACAGATGAAATTAAGGAAGAAATTAATATCTGCAACTAAATAGAATGCATATACAACATATCAGAACTTATGTGACACAAGGAAAGTAGTCCTGGGGTGGGGCAGAGATTTATAGCAATGAATTCTCACATCAGGAAAACAGAAAGAGCACAAATAAACAACCTAATGTTGCACCTTGAGCTTCTAGAAAAAGAAGAGCAAGACAAGCCCAAAGCCCATATGAGGGAGAAAAGTACAAAGATCAGAGCAGAAATTAACATAATGGAGACTAAAAAATCAATACAAAGAATTAATGAATTGAAGAGTTGAGTCTTTGAAAGAATAAATAAAATTGATAAATTCTTAGCCAACCTTACTAAAAAAAGGAAAGAAAACACTCAAATTCATGCATTGAGGAATAAAAGTCAACCCACTAAAGATTTTAGGGAAATTCAGAACATCATCAATACCTACTACAAAATCTTTACTCTCATAGGATGGAAAACACAGAAGAAATGAACAAATACCTAGATATGTATGAATTGCCAAAGCTGAATCAAGAGGATATAAAAATTCTGAATAATCCAATATCTGTTAATGAGATTGCAAATATAATTAAAAACTTACCAACAAAGAAAAAGATGGATTCACTGCCAAATTCTACAAGAAATTTAGAGAAGATTTAATGCCAATACTCCTCAAACTCTTTAATTAAATTGAAAGGGAAGAAGTACTTCCTAACTCATTGCTGGAGGCAAATATTACCCTGATACCAAAACCAGAGAAAGGCCCACCAAAAAAAGAGAACTATAGGCTAATCTCCCTAATGAACGTAGGTGCAAAAATCCTCAATAAGATACTGGCAGACAGAATGCAGCAAATCATCAAAAAGAGTGTACACCATGACCAAGTGGAATTCCAGTGTGCAACAGAGAAATTCTACCTGAGTATGCAGTCTTTTGGACTCAAGACCATCATATTAACTCTCACCCACATCTTCAGTCTGCTGATGTGCCTGATGACAGATTTCATGCAGTTGTGAGACCCCCACAATCATGCAATCATGAGGCAATTACTTTTAACCTCCACCACAAATCACACATAGTTATATTGGTTCAGTTTTTCTGGAGACCTCTGCTTAATGGTAATAAATTTCCCTAAGGTTTCTTATGCTCTAGTTTTCAGTTGGGTTCTGCCAGAGTGACCCCCTTTGGAGATTGGATTAGGGTGTATCATCCCCTAACAGTTGTTCCTCCTGGCCCTGGGTTCTCTCCCAAGGGTTGTTGCTCATGCTGGATATCCCTCACCAACCTCTGTCTATTGGTTCTAGAAATTTCTCTCCAACATCCAGCCCACTTAGGCCAACTAAAGATATTTTGCTTCACTTAGCTTCGGTAGACTTTATCATTTCATGTCATTTCCTTTTTGAAATATTTATTCATTAAGCTCCCTGCAAATTACTAGTGTTTTTCCTAATAATTGGCTGTGTGCCAATTAAATATCTCTAAAAGAAAAACACAAAAATTATTTTCTATGGGGTGAGAAACTGAGTGGGAGAAACCCCTTGTACACTGTTAGAACTTTCTGATTTTTGAATAATTTATCTGTATTAGCTATATGTGTGTTTATGTTAAATATGTATAAATGTACAAATACATGTGTGAATACATATAAATAAAATGTAGTAATATCTGATACACTTTTTCTGTGTATTTGAATATAAAAACTTGAATTTTGGCATTTCTGTAGCCTTTCTTGTTTTCTATTTTAAATAAGATTACCAAGATCCTTGTATTTCAATAGGAAATTTAAGATTTTTCACAATATCTGTATAAGTGAATTATGTTCTTTTCTGAGGATTATAAATGTTGAATTTATACATCTAAACTTAAAACAAGACATAAAATTAAACTTGGCAGTAAAATATATCTAGTTCCTCATATTACATACATTAAAATAGTACTTGGCCATGTTAATTACATTTCTAACCCTAAGGATGTGTTATCCTGTGAATTGAAGTCTTTGCCCAAGGATTTGTCTACTATGGAGCCATAAGGAGGTAGAAAAACAATAAAAAGGAGAAGTTTCACCAAAGTGATCTTAAGGGGAGCGGGGAAACCTACCACTTTCCTAAGCCAATTAAGTACAAAAGTCTGATAACTTATTTTTTGACAATCAAGATCTCAAAAGCATTGCCTTCTTTTAAGGAAATTACTTACTGATATACTCCATCTGGACAAGAAAGTAAATTAAGAAACAGGAAAATAGGAGATCCATACAAGAAAGATCTAAAGGAAATCTGTTAATGAAAAAAGATATTCCAAACAGAAGGAAGCCCTAGAAATCAGTCCATCCAAATAATTGGAGTTCAGAAGCCTCTAGAAGAGACATCTTCAAGAAGATGAGACTGATGGAGAACTTAATCATTTGAACAATAAAGAAAATATTTACAGGAAGGGTTTGGAAATTAATTAGTGATAAATACTTACAAAACTAAGCCAATGGAAAAGTATGACAAATGTTAATTTCTGGGAAAAAAACGTGAAAATCATATTAGAGTACATCCCCGAGCTTTATCATTGATGTGTAGGCATCATGGTGATGAGTGGATGAGAAGTGTGTTCTTGTGTGTGCACAAGAGAACTGTATCCTCAGTCTCTACAGAGGAAAGTCAATGGTGACTTCCTAAAGCAGAATAATCAGAATGAAGCAATATAAGTCTTTTGTCCAGACATGTGGGAAGAATAATCCAGAAGAGTTGAAACTATCTCTGGCACACTGGAAATGAGAAGGACGAGCAGGTTCCTTCTAAAATCTGTCAGCATCTGATTGCTTGCCACTTGAGATCTCTGAAACGCAACACTGCAGAGGCTACAGGGGACTTACTGGAATCAGCACTGGAGAAGAAGGAGGAAACCCATCCTGCACGTTTGTCCCAGAGGGAAGTGCCAGGGTGGTGGGAACCGGCACGGATCTGAATGCAAATGCAAGCGTATCTGCATCTAGATCCCCTTCCTGCTTTGTTGTGGGGACTGGAAAACAGGGTCTTAGGCTCTCTTGACTTTGCTTTGTAAAAAGAGATACATTATCATCATATAGATGCTGTAATTCAGAGCTGTCCTGCATTCTGGGTGCTGTCTATAGAGACTGTTACCCACCCCCACCACCAAAAGGAGGTGTATGGACTGCACAAAAATGATGTGACCCTTTTTGCAGTGGAAGGGTTGACAGGTTGACTTTGTTAAATCTGTTGTCACTCAGGTATATTTGTCCAGAAAACCTTCTCAAATCACATGGTGTTATCCTAAGAAATATCCTTTAATAAATTCATTTAATTAATAGTAGTTGAGCGTTCTTTGGCAATATGATCTCTAATTTAGCACTGTTCTCAGAAAAAAAAAAGTAAAATAAAAAAGAAACACAATTTCCTCCATGAGGAGGATTCTAAGAACTGAACTATGGCAAAACCAGGGTCTGCCTGTGCATGCCTGACTGGGCACTGTAAAATGGAAACTAAACTAAAGGAAATTCACCTTCGCCAGGAAAAGAAGAACCAGGGCAAAGGGCGGTGGAGGCTATTATGAATCATATTTGAGAAATATAGTTAGCATCTAAGGGAGTCAAAAGAGCTCACATGAGAAAGAGTTGCTTCTTTTTAAGTAAGAATGTCAGAGTAAGGGAAGGCTTTATCCCCCAAGAGGCTGCAGGGAGGAAAAAGAATTTATTATAGAACAGGTGGGCTGGATTCCAGTTGAGGCAGGCACCTAGACTGGGGTTCTGGTCAATTAGATCATTCTGTTTGAACTTGAACTGGCTGTTTCTGGAGCAGCCAGGGGCTAGGAGCCTGAGAGACACAAGAGACTCTGCATAAACAGGAATCAACAAGCCCAGAGAGAAAGGGATGAAAAGTGCTTGTCAATGACTCCTGCAATAGGCTTGGCTAGTCAAGATCAAGTGTTGGGTCTTTTTTTTTTTTTTAACCTGGACCTAATTTGTTTGGTAGGATTTCCCCAGACTAAGCTATGTCAATTCTCTGAAACAAAGGTTATAATAAATTGCCACTGCTTTGCAACTGGTGGGTAAAGTGGGTGTTGGGAGAGATTAGGGAAGACAGGATGATCTAATGATTATAAAATGACCTTGTAGAGGGGGAGAAATTGTTTACATTTTTACCCGCAGTCCCTTAGGAGGGAGTTCAAGAGGTGGTCTGGGTGAACTGGAAGTACTCTGCAGTTCAGTGTCCCTGGTGAAATTTCACTGCAGGGCTGAAAGTGAATGTTGAAATCACTTTTGCCTTTAATAAGTGTTTTTCCCTTCTGAAACTTACTTGTTATAAAAATACATCAAATAGATGCTAAAGAACATTCAGAAATCAGTGTAGGGTAAAAGATGGTGGTGATAAAAGAAATCAATCAGTGGTTGCCAGGAGTTAGCATCGAGGGACAGAGTGACTCTCAAGGGGATGGGGACAAGTTTCTATGTGATTAGGGACTCATTCTGCATGTCAATTATGGTGGCAATTTCATAAATCTATTCACGTGACAACATGGCACAGACTACATATGTGCAAATAGTATAGATGCACACCTATGATGTCTGAATAAGGTCTGTAGTGTAGTTCAGTGTCAATCCCTTGATTTTGATAATAAAACTTTCCTGTGGATGATGAAATCATTGAGGAAAACTAGATGGATGGTGCATCAGGACTCACTGAACTTCTTTTGAGAAATGTTGGTTAATATAAAATGACTTCAAAAGAAAAAGCTTAAAACGTGAGGAGTGTAAATAATACGAACACAACAGGCATCCATTTCCAACCACCTGCTCTAAGAGAGGGGGCATTGTCTTTATTCTGGAAAGCATCACAGTGCTCCTTTGCGGCTCTTCCCTCTCCATTTCCCATCAGAGGAAATGGCCACCTGGATTCTTATGTTCGCCATCCTTTTGCTTTTCTGGATAGATTTACCCCATACACTTACATCCTCAGGGAATGTATAGCTTGGCTTTGTAGGACCTTGCATGTTACATAGCTGTAGCCATGATACATATGGTCTTCTAAAACTTTCTTTTTCACTCAACACTTCCTTTCTGAATTCCATACATGTTATGTGTTATGTGTAGATTTTGACTTATTGATGTATTCATTATATACACTATAGTTTATCTATCTGGTCTATTGTTTATGAACATTTGGTTTGTTTTCGGTGAATATTATTTTTAATCATAAACAGTACTGCTAAAAATATTCTTCTACATGCCTCTCAGGACATAGTGCAAGAGTTTCTTCAGGGACTATACTACGTAAAGGTGGAATTACTGGGTCAGAAAGTGCAGCCACTTTTTGAATTTACTAGATGATACCAAATTATTTTCTGATGTGCTGTAACTATGACAGTGGATTCTCAGCAATATGGGGTATTGCAAGGATTCTTACTTTTTGGTGAGTGTAAAATGGTATTTGATTGTACCATTGAACTTTTATTTGTTTTTCACCTAATTTTTCATGTGATAGAGCATTTCTATGTATTTTTAGCCATTGTTTTCTGTAAAATATACATTTAACATTTTGTCCATTATTCAGCTGGATTGTTTCTTTTTCCTCTTTATTACTGATTGATGACATTCCTTGTTTCTTCTGAAGATTGATTGCTAATGTTGAGAATATCTTTTCCCATCACCTAACACCATTTTTACTTTCAATAGGGAGACATTTAAGGAACATAAATCCAATTTTATTAGGTTGATATCCTTTTAGAATCATTTAATTTGTAGCACATTTTTCAAAGAAGTTCTTATTATACTTTATTAAACTTTTATAGTTATGCTTTAAATTTAAATGTTTATTATACCACAAGTTGGCTTTTATGTGTGGTGTGAGGAGTTCAATTTAATGTTTTAAGCATAGGCTGATCTGTTTTCCTTGTATTGAAGTGTTGAAGTTCATATTTTCTTCCAAGTATCTGCAATGCCAGCTCTGGGGAAAAAAGTCAAATTTCTCTTTCTGATCTCTATATTCTATTGCACTACATATTTTTCCAACAAGACTACATTATCTTAGTTGCTGTAACCTTAGAATAATTTTAATATCTGAAAGACAAGTTCTGCCATATGATTCTTATTTTTTGAATGTTTATTCCTGGTCCTTTGTTCTTTCATGCACATTTTAGATTAACTCACCCAGTTTCCTCCAAAATTCATGGAACTTTTCATTGAAACTACATTGAATACACAAAGTCATATATCTTTGGTTGTTTGCCCCTGTACACTTGAACACATTTTGTAGCCATACAGATCATTTGTACAGCACTAAATTTCAGTAGATCATTGCTGCATATGATAGGCAGGAAGTTGATTTGATATAGAAGGACAAGAAGCCAATGGTTCTTTCCTGGCTTCAATGTACAATGATATGGAAGGAAATTCCATGCACAAATTGCCAAGAACAGAGGTTTTACTTATAAAGAGTTGTTGCTTAAGTCAGGTGATTCCAAGGATTGCTATTTCTATTACATGAGTACATTAACACAAACACATGAAGATTGTGCTTCTGTGTATTCTAGCATAAAAACATTGTAACTATACCTGCAAGTGTCTGATATGACAGTTAAAAAGCCTTTTTTTCTTAGAATATCTATTTTCATCTTCCTTTCTGAATTTGTGAGAATTTTTTCAGTAAAAGGATACATGTTTTTAAGAATAAGGATATAACTCAGATGAGAATGTATGATTACACAGATACTGGTACAGAATGAGTATAAAAAATTGAAGTTGTGTAGATGACTGTATAGATTCTTAGATCAAATTGATATTCATAGTATGTTTTATGGTTTAGAGCTAAATAAAAATGTCACATGAAGCCTGCAGACATTAGATAGATGGCACTTGTCAGGTCATTTTTCCATAGCCATTGTGTGAGTACAGTATCATTTGTCTTGGTCAAGGACACTCCAGAGATGACTGCACTTTGGCTTCAGTGTCGACAGTCTTGCACACTGACATGTATCCTGTGTCTTCACAGGACAAAGTGCAGTTCCACTGGCATTATTCACTATGTCAAAGGCTTTCTGGTAAATTCCTCAGGTATTTGCCTTATGGGAAAAGGCACTAGTTTGCCACTTCCTAAGAAAAGGGCTATTCTTTGTGTTGTGTTGTAATTAGATTCTTGTGAGGCATTGATTAAAGATAAAAAGTGGGTCAGAGTCAAGGACAATGATGAAAGGTTGATTCTTAATAGATGCTCCAAATATAATGATTCATTTGACTGTAGTGTCAATTCAATTGACTGTTACCAACTAACTCTTGATCCTATTAATATAATTCACAAGAAGCATTATTTTTCAAACTTGGTGCCAAGTCAAAATCACATAATAGTTTCTAATTACTTGGAGGAAATTGAGTAACAGCTTATTTGCACTCAGGAATTTTATAATAAATGAAAAATTAAAAAAAGACTTTGCCATAAGATCAGTCAGGAAAGTTTGCAGAATCAACCAGAGCTGGTGTTAGAGTTTTGAGAATGATCACAGCGGTGAGTGAAAAAAAATAACCTCAGTCATCAACGGGTGGGCTAGACTTGATGCCAATCAGTAAGTTTCACTGATTGAGCATCCTGAACAGGGGTATTCAAACTGTTTTGTGTGCTTCCTCCTAAAAGAATTTTTAAAAGCTGTATATCTGCTTATGTCTCTGCCATCCTGTAGTCAAGAGAAACTGCCATTGTGGGGTACGACACAGGCACAACTTGCTACACTGCTTCACTAAGAGTGCTGTAGGTGGGACCAAAAACAATGGCTTATTAGGAGGCAGGGAACTCGAGTATGTTATTTTAAATTCAAGGATGATTAACTATAGTGAACATTTATTATGTGTCTGTCATGTGCCAGACCTTATTCTAAACACTTTATATGTTTAAGGTCATTTAATGTTCTCAAAACACTATAAGGTAAGTACTAGAATTCTCACTGTGTTGAAGACTGAGTTCCTGGGTGCTTGAGTAACAGAGAAGCAAGCACTGTCTGGCTTCAGAGTCCTCGTGCACAAGCTGAGTATGCCCCAAACACTGTACAGGCAAAGGCTGCACAGTCAGGGTTTGTAAGGGGAAAGATTTAATACATGATACATAATTTACAGGATTATTTTATAATATTCACCCAAAATGTCAAATACAGAAGAATACAAGAGAACTGTCTATGCACTAGAGACCCAAAGAACCCAGTTAAGGGGCTGGATCTAATAGCAATGTCCTGCATAGGTCCAGTGGAAGAGCTAGAGCCCATGGCAACACCCTCCATGAGTTCAGCTGGAGGCCTAGAGCTCACAACAATGTCTCAAGCAAGTGTGTATCAAAGATCTGCACTGAGAAGGCCCAAAGGGCAGTGGTGGAAATTAGAAAGTCTAAAGGATCTATCTGTGCCAGCAGGCTGAGAGATTTGCACTGGGGCCTGGAAGCAACACTCAAGGTAAAGACCAGAGCTCTCCCAAAAGAACCACAGCCATCCTCAGTGGTAGCCAGGACCAGGGCTCCTCTGAGTTCATACCAGGAAAACCAGTGTGACAGTCTTTTCCGGGAGAATCAAGAACACACTGTCTTCCCCTCCAGTTCTCCTTTCGTTCTGTTGGCAACAATCATCACCTTCCACACCCAGAACCCCGCTGATTCAGTTTGGCTGGGTGTTACAAGTTGACCTCTAGTTAATCCACCACATTGTATCTTCTCCATGTGGCCATCAGAACACCTTTCACCTGGAGGATGAGCAGCACCATTGGGTCTGCTGTCTTTGGAGATCCCTGCACTCCATATGGATGGGCTCTCCAGCTCTCTAGGCAGAACCTCTGAGTATGTGCAAGGTGTGCTGCAGAGGCATTCAGCATACTAAGCATCTCCAGAGCTGGATTTGTGGAGCTGGAGAAGTCATATCTCACACAGGCAACATGGCAATACCGTAGAACCATCAGAACGTCCCTGATTCAATCATCTAAGTTTGTCACTAGACTTGTATACTTGGTAATCATGTTTCCTTTAGGACATGAAGAGAAGATAGTCAGGGATAAATCTGACAATGTACAGAAAGAGATAGAGGAGAGAGAGAGAGACAGAGAGAGAGGCAGAGAGGCAGAGAGATAGAGAGAGAGATCCAGAGAGACAGAGAGACAGAGGGAGAAACGGAAAAATGTCTGCTCTTTTTAAGTTTCAAATTAATGTAAGGTAGAACCAAGTTCCTTTTGAAGCAAAAACTACAGTCACAGCTGTTACTGGGGGGGAGTAAATTTAGAGAACTAAATGCTTATCCTTGTAAGTTTTCATTATTATTGCCTTTAGGCCAAATTCTCTCATTAGTTTCAAATAAATGTTTTCCATCATGAGCAAGAAAGGTTTTATACAAATTCCATTTCCCAGAACCCTGTGGATGAAATGGAAATTCCCTTTTCTGGTGTGGAAGCAAAACAAACCTTTCAAACCTGCCCTCTCCGTTTTTTTCCTAAGTACTCTCTGGATTTGCTAGGTGGCGCCGCAGGCTAATGCATGGCTCCGTCAGCTTCCTTGGTGGCCTCAGGCAGTGGGAGGACAGGAAAAAGAAGGAAGAAGACTTCTGTTCCCTTCCAGAGTTGGAATCAGTGTGCAGAAGGTGAGATCCATTTGTACTGATTCTGGCATCTGTTGTTCTATGACCATATTCCTCCCCAACCTGGTTGGTCACTGCTGGGAGAGTAGGGGCTTCTTGACTATGTTCTTTGATTATTCTTGAGGAAAATTCTAGGGATCTTAAAATTGATCGTAAATCCTGTATTTTGCTTTATCTGAGTCATCTAGGCTTTGTTCAAAATTATGGGAGGAAAACCCAAGAAGGAAAGAAATTGAAAGATTTGCACCAACTCTCCCCCAATCTCCCGCTTGGACAGCCTTCACGCTCCCTGTAGCTCTCCAAGCCAGTGGTGTGTAGAAACAGCAGGCCTACTTGTAGGAATGAGTAGCACAGGGCCCAGGCGTCCATGTGGTTTGAAGGATACCAGTGCATTTACTGACTTAAGACCATCCCCTTCCCACCCTTCCAGAGGCCTGGCCTAGAGTTCCCAAATTAGTGACTTCTTGCCTTAAAGCTTTAAAGGATTCTTTTAAAACTACAGTTGTGATGAGAAGGGTTTCATCGGAAAAGTTGGATAAACCCGTTGCAAAATGGCACTGCTCAGAGAGCTCCAGGGAAGAGCCAGCCCCATCAGTGCTGGATGGCTGCACTGAGCAAGAGGTGGACACTGGGACAGAGAACTGCTTCCCTTGCTTGGCATTTGGGCAGGACCAAAGCTCTAACCCTTTCTACCTGCTCTCCTTGGAACCTCAGAGCCAGAGGCCAGTCTATGAGTGCCAAACTCTCTGTGAGTGTGTTCAGGAGAATCCTGGCTTCAAACATTGTCCAGTACATGTGAAGGCACCCATGTGTTTGTCTGCATGTTTGGGTTTGATACTTTCTTTCCCGTTCTGGCCTTGCCCTGAAGTCCACTTCATGTATGAAGACTGCCCTCACAGTGGCCTTTTGTCTTTGCTGAGGACACAGGACTGAAAAGGAGACTCAGGCAGGAGAAAGACCATCCACATATATTCCAGGAAGAAGACTTCTTAACATGCAACCACGCACAGGGCCAGAGACAGAAGGCAATGCCACCAGAATTATAGAGCAGAGAACACAGTCCAGAAAGAAAATACATGTATGAAAGAGGATAAATTTTGAAAAAATTTACCAAACACCGACATATTTGCACATGCACATGGGGAAGACAGTCACAAGGAGGCAAGGAAAAACACAAAAAACCCGAAGTACAGGAAGCTGCTGAGGATAAAAATATACATCTATGCATTGTTCTTATTACAATGTGAGTTTATTTTAAAAGTACCCCAAAGATACTTGTTTGAAAAATTGTAGGGATTTCTACAATGTCATGTCCATCTCAATGATCTATTTCAGCCTTGGGGAATTTACCAGTCCTTTATACATTTATCTCTGTCATAGTAGTGATGCATTTTTGTCATGGCAATGATGCATTTTTTTGCAGTAAACATCAGTAACTGTAAGTGCCATGAGTCATATTTTCAATTAAATTAATTAAATCATGGTCTAGCTAGAGCTTGATTTATTTCAGCCCAAATTAATTTAGACCCCAGGCTACACAAATCTACATAGTTTATTTAACACGGCTCTTGATTGTACATATTGTAAAATCACTTGTATAGATACAGTACAAATTGGAAAACAGTTCTCTTATCAAGAAAAATTTTAGCGAATAATTTCCAAAGGCAACACTCACTTTAATCTTAAAACAAGCATCGTGAAGGAAATCTGTTTTCGTCCTAATTGAAGGCAGTTATGGGAACATCTAAACATATTGCATTCCATATGTCTTCAGTGCAAGAGTTTTACTGATATGGTAAAACCCCATTAAGGATCAGTAGTGCTGAAGTGTGATTTTTTTTTCCTCTTTCCCAGAATGGTTAGAGAAGATCGTAAATTCATACAGTAAGCATCCAGGAAAAGTCATCTGCCTCATTCAAATATACTAAATACTGCTAAACAGCAGAAGTATGAGTCATACTCATATCACGTTCTTACAGTTCTGATAAAAACACATCATGTTAATTAATGTTCCTAAGACAGTGCTGCAGCTCACAAGAAATAAATTGGAATGTGACAGAAGAAAGGGAATACAGAGTGTGATCTGGATTTTTGCTAAGGATTTTTGCAGGAGAGAACTAACCACAAAGAAAGCCAATAATGCTGTACCTTTAAACTCAAATTTGACCAGATTGGAAATTCAGGGAGACAGAAGGCTGGAAAGGAGGGAGGAAGGACAGAGATCCTGGTGAAGGTGAGAGCAGAAGGGCCAGGGAAGGGCAGTCAAGCCTTTTCTGCTGCTGGGCCAGTTTGGTCCCTGAAGTCAAGCTGCTTTTGTGTCAGGCATCATGACTGTTAAATAGGACTGAATACAACTGACAGTTCTGCTTTCATGACTTAGTTGAATCTGCAGCCTGTATCAGGGCATCTCAGAATGCTTGGAGGGTAAAATGAGTCAAATTTATCTTCAGCAAACTTGCAATAAAATTTGCTTTGTGGAGAGAAAGCCTGCCCTCCTCCCTGCCTGCACTGGAGTTGAGTGTAGATGTTTAGACATCTACCATCTGTGGCCAGGGGAGTAGGGTAGGGTAGGGGGACCCCAAGGCTGCCCTGTTTGGGATCCTCAGGCTGCTTTCTCCTTTCTCAGTTACAACCTCAACCAAGTTACAACCCCGGCGTGGCCACCCACACCAGCCAGACACGAGCTCCAACGCAGGATTATTTTTTCACATGAATGATTTGATGAATAGGAAACATTTTCAGAGGTCTAAAAATCAAATTTGATTTTCATTAAATGCTTAATGAACTTATTTGTCAGATAGGAATCAGTATTCTTCCAGGAAATCTAGGAAGAGTGGGTGTCCTACTTCTAGCAATTCCTGAAAATTCTCATGTATTATTCATATTCTTGGAAGGAGGGGCAGTGAGGCCCTTTGTTGGTTGGCAGTACCAGAAGCATAGCTCCATTTGTCTTAAGACAGTATACTGAAATTCTTTTTAAAGTCATTCTGATGTGCCTTATTGCATTTTCATGGGAGACAGAGGAGGGGAAGGGATGCCTGTTGTGTAATTCAATACAACATTCAGTATTGCAAATACATAAAGGTTGGGGCAATTTTTACTGGGTCTAAGAGTCAGGAAGCATTAGCAGAATCCCGTTCCCTCCTGTGTTTCTGGCAAGGGCATGGATGATCCCACTGTGTATATGATGTGAGAAGAAAAACTGGGTTTCGGTGACAGTCTAAGTACCATCTGCCAAGCTATCAGCAAACACTGGAAAGTCCCATATGCATGTGATACTGTTTTTATGAAAGTGATGGCTTACTGAACAGAAATAAGGTGCCAAGAAAAGTTGAGTCATGTTTACTATGTGTCATAGGAGTTAAGACTTGTGTTCAAACCTGGCTCCACAACTAACTATCTTTCAGGGCCTGGACAAGTCACGTTATTTTTCTGAGTCTTTGTTTCCCAGGAAGACTGGGCCTTTTTATCACTGAAAGCCCACTCAGCTCTCAACTATCTTCCAAGTCTCCTCATTTTCTTTTATTGAGTTTGGAAATATCCTTACATAGAAAGGGAAGACAAATAATGGATTTTTTCCCAAATTTTCTACTGCCATTTATAGCATATAGAATTCATATATACAGTATATATAAAATATGTCAGGGTGGGTAATGGGGGGATGAATATAATCAAAACATGTTACATACATTGAACCTTGGCTCCAAAATGTGAAACTAAGAATAATGAGTCACTGGAAGCTATGGGGTATGAAAATGTTTAAAATATGTTATGTACACATATGAATCTTCCAAACTGAAATTCATTAATCTATATAGCCAATATGCACTGTTAAAAAAGATGTGAAACAAAATACATGCATATGTATTTGCGGGGTGGGGGAGGACTTTACTCATGTGCTGTCTGGTAGAATCTGTATTTCTAATGCTACGGTCTTGGCTTTCACCTTTGGGGATTCATGCAGAACCTAGAGCCATCCTTGGCCTTGGTAAATACATATTAAAGAGTAGACATCATCCTTGAAGTTGAGTTGCCAGTAATTTAACAGAAAAGGTAAAAATGAGTGTGAAACACATCTATTTTAGATCTGTTCAGGACAGACCTAAGAGTTTTAAGAGAACAAGTACATGTAATGATGGACAGTTGGGGAGGAAAGATGTTGGTAAAGAAAGCTGTGGGAGCTGTACCAGGCCTTGGACTGGGAAGATGTGTTTGGTAGGCAGGCGCCTCTGCTGTGAAGCCTGCCTGGTGGCTTCTTCTTTCACTGGGCCTGGAAGCTGGGAAAGGATGACCGTTTCCAGCATGGTTATTATTGTACATACATGCTTGATGGCTCAGGGACCCACTGAACAGCTGCTGCCATGTCCTGTCCTGATGGAGGGAGCCACCATATTTGGCTTTGGATCCCACACTCTCTCAGCTCTCCTGAATTCCATATGCAGTCCTTGAAAGGGCTTCTTGCCCAAGGATTCTGTGCCAGATTGACAAAGCACAGGAAGGGATGATGAAATGAAGTCAGACAGCCTGTATTCTTGTACCACCTTACATACAAATGCCATCACTTGGACCTGGGTGCATCCATGTGTTATTTAGCTCATGCTGCATGTGTTTGTGGATGTGTGATTTGTAGAGGTTGCACACGGCACTGCTTGGATCTTTGGAGAGTGTCTGTGATCATTATTCTGTGTGGCAACTTGGAAGGTACTTCCAGATGAGATTAATATTAAAATCAATGAACTTCTGAAGCAAGAAATTTGTCTTCCAAAGTGGGAGAGGGCCTCAGACAACTGAAGTTGAAGTTGGAGAACCAAAAAGTCTAGAAAAGTTTTCACAAGCAAAAAAGATTCCTCAACAGACTGCCTTTGGACTTAATCTATACCATGAACTGTCCTAGGTCTTGAACCTGTAGCTCATACTACAGATTTGGGTCTCTTCCTTCAGCCCCATGCACCACATAGCTTCTGTTTCTCTGGAGAGCCCTGACTAATATGGCTTAGGAAATCCCCATTTCCCAATTTCACTCTCTTCTCTTTTCACTCCCTACAGTTGTCACTAAGTCCTCAGCCCTCTTGTTATTCTCAGGGGCTTCCTGAAAAGCAGACTGTGAGAAAGAGTTTAGGGCACAGTGTGTCAAATAAGTAGTATCCTTGGGGCTCAACCTCTGTGACAGGAGGGAACAGAAGCAGAACTGGGATAAAGGGGAAGTAGAACTTTGAAGATATCCTAGAGCAAACCCAGCCAAACCCAAGGAAAGCTCTGGTGCTTAAACATCATGAATGGTCAGCTTTGTGCCCAACTTCCACCAATGACTTGCAGAAGGAAAATTCCTGGGGCAAGTGGCTTTATGTAGTGCTGAAGGCTCCCTAACACTGGAGGCAGTGAATGCTTCTTTCTGGTGAAAACTGGATGATGCATATCTACCTCCACCACTCCGTGCCCCAATTTTTCTTTATTTTTATTCAGCTACAAATAAAGACTATACATCCCAGCCCCTACTGCCCAAGTTGTGGCTTTTTGACTTTCTCATCTGGGGTGTAGAATGTATGTGGAAGAGTGTGCGTGTGAAACTTATGCAGTGTGTTCTGAAGTGAAGGAATGGGCTCTTTTCTTATCTCCTTTTTCTTTCCGAGTAGAAAGCAGATGTAATGACTGTATCGCCAGCATTTGTATGAAAATTTTTCCCAGGAAATGAAGATTATACATGACAGAGCGGAACAAAGATCAAGAAGTTTCCCTATAATCGAGAAGGTTACAAGTTTCGACTCTCCCCAGACCTCTTGAACATGAGAGAGAAATACTCTTTCTTGTTTAAGTCACTCTTGCCCAGGAACTCTTTGCCCTCAAAATGTGAGTGGAGAAAAGCATACTCTAGAGAAAAGACACTTCAGGGGGAAGAGTAGTGAGATGGTGCCAAAGGTGGCTCCTTGGGCTCTGGGTTAGAAGGTATTGTAAACCCCAATATCCAGTTCAGTCATCCAAATATTGTAATCCTCTTTCTAGTCTTCCTCACAATCCAAAAGTTTGTATTTGTAATCCCATCAAGACATCATTGGAATCCCAGCAAGTTAATTCCAATCTACCACCACCAATGCAACCCATGGCAAGAGTAAAAACACCAAGACATAATCCAAGTGAAGGGCAGCCAAGTGGTCCTGCAAACAAAGGCCTTGATCCTAGGCCTCTCCCAGAATTTATTATCTTGTGAGGAAGGGGGCGACTTGAGGATGCGTGACAGTGAGGATGGAAGGAATTACATGAGTAACTTGAGCTGGCTGGCCAGGTGCAAGACTGACATGTCTGTAAATTGCAGAGATAAAGACAGGTAGAAGGATCAATTTACATAATCCAATTTAGTAGCAATGGAATTGTTTTGGGGGGCTGTGATATGCAAACTCTTGTGCCCTGGGGGGTCACAGCCTCTTTATCTTGAGGCTCTACCCAGTTGACATTCCCAGAGCAATTTGCTCTAACACCTCAGGTGCTCATATCCTGCATTTATCTGTATTGTACAAAGAACACTAGGCGAGGGACCAGGACTGTCTGTGGATACAGAGACTGCATGCTAGCAACTCAGCTAGCTTTATTTGTAACGCTTAGAGCCAACTGAAGAGAGATGGAAAGTATCCTAGCCAGCTTTTTACATATCAGTATAAGGAAATGAGTCTCCAAATAATCAAAGTCACAGTAATTGTTTTGGATTCAAAGGGAGTCAGTGGAGTTGTCTCCCATAGAAAGTCTGTATTGAGTCCTGGTTGTAACATATGTCATTGGGCCAGTTACCTTGGCCCAATGACTTCATCTCTCTAGACCTTGATTTCTGTACTTGTAAAATGGAACTCTTTATAGTAATGTAGCAGGCAACTGAGTTAGTCAGAAATATTATAGACAGTAAGATAGGGCTAGGTCCTCAATAGAGCCGGTGCTGACACCTGGAAACTGCAAGGGAGACAGACACCTCCTACTGTGGGCCAGGCCTCAAGACAAAGGATCAAACAAATGAATCCACATCCTAAAGACTGATATTCTAATTAGTTCCCTCTCACCTTGGAGCCACTATCTCATCCTTTTAGGGGAAAGGTCACAACTCCAAGAATGCCCGCTTGCTACGTGACCTGCTTTCCCATTTGTCCCTAATGTAATCAATTTTACCTGAACTATTGACCTTATTGGCTAACTATAGTTATGTCCCACCTTATGCCCATCTGCTTTGTGAGTTCCCAGTCTTCCCCCACCTTGAACCCGTGGTTTTACTCTATAAAAGTCCCTGGAAAAGACAAAGTCTGGGGCAACCCGCTTGGGATCCCCTTCTGTCTCCAGACAGGAGCTTTTTCTCAATAAAGATATTCTACTCTTCACCTCTGTTGTTCCTAAAATTCATTCTTCGATTTTAGAGAACACGAACTTGGACATAGTAGGTAGGGAGTTTCATTCTCCTATATCAGTACTGATTAATTTGGTTACTGTGTTGGGTCAATGAGGTAATGCATGAGAGGTGCTGTGTATGGCATTTAATGAACATATAATCAATGATAACTTTAAAAACTGTTGATTGGATGGGGAGTCCTAGGATTTGGTCAAGCTTTGGATTTTCAAAGCACCTATAACCGTCAGGAGCAAACTCCTTTTTAAAAGCAAAAATTCTTTTTAAATGAAATTACCCATTAAGGTTGTGCCAGCCAGTGATTTTTCCTTGGCTGATTCTGGAACTACCTGGGGAGCAGCATGTACTAGTGCTTGGGCCCCACCCCTAGCAATTTGGGTTTAATTAGTCTAAGGGATGACCCAGACATCAGATTCTGAGAAATTCTCCAGTTGATGCTAACATATAGCCCAGCTTGGTGATCATTGCTTTGTCCATTTACCTGCTCCTTAATTTTTGGTCCAATTATTTCTGGTATATCTGTTTTGTTTACCCAACCACATCACAAGTCCTCATGGGTTTACCTGGATATCATCCTTTGTAGCTGGCAGAGTAGGAGGCACAGAGACCAAGAAGACAAAAGTCCTCAGTTCCCTGTCTATTTTTTAACCTAATTACCTATGAGATGAATAATGAGATTGAACATGTACTGTGTGCTGTTCCAGGTATTTGCATGCATTAGTTCACTTACTCCATCAGCCTGAAGAGACAAGTCCTATGATTAGCCTCAGAGGCAATAATAACTTAGAGAAGTTAAGTAATTTGTCCAAGGTCATAACACTTTTTCTCTTAGGAATAAGAACCTAAGAGACCTGAGCTATCTACCCCTGAGGCTGACATGAGGCTGATCTGAATTTTATTCATCATCAAGCAGAGAATTCTCCTTGGTTCCCTCCCAGTTCTGATGTGTCACAGTTCTGCTGCCCACCAGCACTTAGAAGAAATATCACAAGTAAGCACACTGGTGCTGCTAGGCCCTGGGTTGGTTGTTAAATCAAGGACTTGATTTCAGACTAGAATGAAAGTATCAGAGAAGGAATACAGACAGGTGAAAGCCGTGGCCCAGGAAGGTCATCTGCTTACAAAAGGGGCCAGGCTAAAGGGATAATGTAACCTTAACTTTCATGATCTTCTCCGCACTTTTGGCCTTCTAGTTATGCAAACAAATAAGTAGAGGGTTGTGCAAAGTCAGCCAAAGGCTAGTTTAACCTTGTATGTGGAAAGATAAATTTCCCTATGTAGCACAATAGTTAGGAAATTGGGGGAATAGAACCTAACAGTCAGAGACAGACTGAAATAGTCCCTTGAATGGATTTGTCCCAAAAAGAAAAAAGCCTCATTTTATATGACTGGAATTTTCTGTGGTTCTTGGATTTTAAGATGGTGATGTCTGATATTCAGTCCTAAATTGATGTCTGTGGTATCTAATAACCCTTTATTAGCACTAAAAATTCAGCGAAGCTTGTTACATGCCTAGGAGAACATGAGGCAGGTCCAACCAGGACACACTGGGAGAGGGAGAAGAATGACTTTAAGGTAAATACATTCACAAATAAACATGTTCTAAATTAACAAGTGCCAGAAACCGCCCACCCAATCACCCAGAGCTTAGAAAAGGCCCCCAAAAGCTGATCTCAAGTGACTCAGTCCCATTCCCAAGAATCACTTGCAATAAGATTGTTTCTGTTTCATCCAAAAGGTTTTCAATTACCTTCAGGGTCAACAGGAAATTAATCAGCAAGTAGAAAATTGAAAGAAGATCTGCATCTAGCAGCAGGAGTCATTAAAATAAAAGCAAATTTGGCAAAATGGCTAGGATTTTTTTCTTAAATTTCTTTCCTACCCCCTACTTAATAAGTTGCACATTCCAAAACTAAAAGCTGGAGGAGGTTCCTTGTGGGACAGGGCACGCACTGTCCTAGGACCTGTGTCCCATCGCCATCCAAGCGGCTCTCCCTTGGCTTTGCTGAAAGCCCTGCAAACCCGACCCCACTCTGACACGGGCTACTTGAAGCTTCCTGAACTCATCTCAGACCACATCTCTGTACTGTGTTGTTTCACTTGCCTCTCTCCTCTGAGCTAGTGGGGGAAAGAGGGTTATTTTTTTTGTCTTGTTTTGGAATGATTTTGTTTATTATGGTAAGTCAGGGTGGAGAATGTACTGTACTTCCCTGCTTATCAAGCAGTAATGTAGAAATATTCAATAATAATAATAATAATACGTGGATGCAGTAGAGAATGCAAAATGCTGCCTATCATGTAACCTTTGCTCTGTCGTCCAGATAATCTGAGGAAACAGCTTCTCTTGGTCTTCCTTATTATGGGAACTAAAAACCCAGAGACCCTAAATTAGAGAAGTGATACAGGGAAGGATGGTTAGGAAGACTTTCTCACCTCTCTTCTGCTAGCATTTCACCTATTGATTTTGAGAACCTCCTATGATCTCTTGTCTTACAATAGTGGTGAGAATGGAAACTGAGTTGGTCTACCTCTTGTGGGGTTCTAATTAACACACCTGGGGTTCTAAGCAGCAGAAACTAACTCCACAGACCTTAGCAAGGCAGGGAAAGCAACAGAGAACCATAAAGTTTATCAGAGATTCCAGAGGCAGCCTCAGGACCCATGCTTTTCTGCTTGTATTTGGTTCTTGGCCCTTACCTAACATGGGTTTCATCAACATTTGGGACTTTTTCAGCTTTGTTTCCTGCAAGCTTGCGATGCCCAGAACTATGTCCAGCACACAGCAGCCACTTAACAGCACTAATTACTGATCTTCTCTGAGTGGCAGTGCCTATATACCTCCATCGGCATCCAGCAGCCAGACCCTTCACAATACCCAAATGTCCATCTTTGAGTTTCAAGTTGCTGTCAAATGCCTACCTTTAGTCAGTCTACTCTGGTTGGGGAGTGGGGCTTTCTGAGAAATACAAGGATTACAAAAAGCAAAAGGATGGTTCCAGAACTGCATCAGAAAGTGGCAAGAATGATAGAATTAGAGTGCTTGAAGTGAAGGAGAGTATCTTGAGAGAGATTGATGTCAATGTGTCTTTTACTATAATAAATTTTAAAAATTTAAATATTCATTATTTAAATTTGAGCACATTTTGTGTGATTGCGGCAGAGGTACTGTTTGAATGAAAAGAGAATTTGAGGAGTTAGGCTGATACTCTTGCATATGTTTACAATTGGGCAGGTATTTGTGACAGGTGCAGGCAGCCTGTGGGGAGTGGCACGTGACAGTTCCCAAATAAAGCCATTTTGAGGAAGACTACACTCAAGGGAACTCTATCTGTTCTCATAGCATGAAACTTTCTTGCAATGTTGCTGGTATGTTGCCAGCCAGTCCCATTTTGAACATCTGCAGAGACAGAGAAAGGACTGTTTACCAAAAGATGTTCATACCATTTTAAAACATATCTAATCATTCGGCAATCCATCCATGTGTCTAAAGTGGATTCTGAGGCCTGCCTTTTGGACCCATTGGTCTGCGGCCTGCTTATTGGACCCATAGTAAGTTTCTCTTCCCTATGATAACCCTTAAAGGATAAAGGATGAGATTATGTTGCTTTGAAGTCTTTTTTCCTTGAGGTTACCAATAAATGCCTTTAAATTGCATAAATAGCATTGTCATATCGAATTCCTTAAAAAAGATGCAGCCAATCACTCAATTGTGGATGGAAGATGGGTCCCTCCTGTACTGAATGATCTTGGCTCCCACCAAAAGGAAAGACTAATGTGTGTGCTCCATATGTCTCTCTTACTATTTAGTGATACAACAGTTTTTATCAGGGCAAGCAGCTAAAGGAATGGAAATATAGAAAGCTGAATGGGTAACCTGTGGCTGTCCTCAAGTTAATGGTGTACTGATTAAAGTCAGTAGCTCCCTTCTATTGTTTCCTTTCTAGCTAAATGTATGTTTATATTTTAAAATAATTTAATTCATATCACTTCATAAGCGAATAAGAAAAGTGACTGCTCATGAAGAATTATACAATTATTGCAATAATAGGTAAAGGACAAGATTTCTACTCTCAAAGGATTTATTCAAATTCTTTATATTTTTCAAAGAATTTATAGTGAAACAGAACAGAAAGCTGAGCAGATGTGTGACTGTAACTTGGAATCAGTGGACAAAGGCACAGATAAGGCCTAGTATGAATGGGATCTCAGAGGTTCCTCAAAACCCTATGTGTTCAGAGGTGGGGTTCTTAGACAGTGCTTGATCATGGGGGCTCTAGTCCCATAGTGGCTTAATTCATTGATGGATTCATAATGGTGTTATTATTGGGACATAATATAAACTTAGGAGGTGGGGCCTAGTTGAAGGAAGTAGGTCACAAGAGTGTGACCGTGGGACTGTGTCTTGTCCCCTTCTCCTTCCCGTCTGTCTCTTGCCCCATCTTGTTTCCTGGCTGCACTTAAGTGAGCAGCTTTCCTTTGTCGTGCCCTTCCATCATGATGCTCCTGCCTCGCCACAGTCCTAAAAGCAGTAGAGCCAGCTGACTGTGTACTAAAAACTGAAATCATGAGTCAAAATAAAGCTTCCCTGCTCTAAGTTGATTTTTCTCAGGTATACAGTCACAGCATCTGACTAATGTGAGGACCATCCTCATATGTAAGAGGAGAAGCACTGAGCTTGGAATCAGAAATGTTCTGCGGAGGGCACAGAAGGTGTTTGAGACAAGTGAGACTTGGAGGGGGAAGGAGGAGGAATAAAAGGAGACAGAGGAGGAGAAGGAAGAGGAAGAGTTAGCCTGAGAAGGCTGGGGGAGGGGAGGGCAAAGAGAGCTGTGTTTTTGAGGAAATCGATTTGTTCACAGCAGGCTGAAGCATGGAATGTGAATGAGGAGCAGCAAGAGAGAAAGCTGGACAGAGATGTGTGGGCTGTAATGAGGGAGTTTTTGCTATATAACAAATCAGGTCCAAAATCCAGTGTCTTCAGACATTACACTTTATTAGTGCTCATGAGACAGTCAGTCAGTCAGCTACTGAGTCCTATTTTCACTACTGGGGTTGGCCAGGTGCCAGAAACTGGCTGGTCTCGGCTAGCCTCTCTCACGTGGTGGCAGTTAGTGGGGTGTCAAGGTGGTGTGCTTTTTGTCATACAGCAGACCAGCCTGGGCTTGTTCATATGATGCTGCCAGAGAAACAGACTGAGGCTACATGTGGTCACAGAAGACCCAGGTTTGGAACTGATATATTGTCACTTTTGTCATTTTATTGACCACAGCAATCACAAAACCATGTTAGATTCAAAGGGTAGAGACATAGTCCAACGGATGTATGCAAAAGAATGTATCTATAGTATGTATGTCTATGTGCAAAGGATGGGTATAGGGAGACAGTGACATATTTTATGTATGTATGAAAAGTTGTATGCATAAGGTAAGATGTGTATGTAGTATGTGTGTGTGCAAAAGATTTATATACATGAAGAGATGAATAATTGTTTTTCAATTTTTATTTTGAATTCAAATTTTCAATTATTCTATTTTGCATTCAATCTGGTATAAGGATTTTGAATGATTCTATCTTGAGAAAGATTGGAAAGAGGTAAACAAGACATTCAATTTTAAAAAGTTGTTCTTTGATTACACACGGAGAATTAAAACACATTATTCCTTTTTGAAAAGTGTGACAGGTAATTTTAACATCTTCTGCCAGCTTGTTCTTGTGTAGGGTGAGGCCAATGATGCTTCCCAGGACAGCACCTACCAGATCCACCTACACGTTGGTGGGGACCACTGCTCAACATCCATTGCCTCTGCTGGTTCTGCTAATTAGAATCTGTGAATCTCTTTGCCCCAGAAACCATTCTCCCCTCTCCTGTGGAGACATTTTAAGAAATACGATCAATCATCTTGTGAAGTCCAGATCGATGATGTTTACAACATTCTGATTAATACTGTCCTAGAATGCTTGACCAAAAAAAAGAATGGGGTTGGCTTGGTCCAACTTGACTCTAAATCTCCCTTGCCAGTTACTCACATCTTTAAAAACTTATTCTAGGAGGTTGCTCAACTTCATAACATAGTGACTATTATGTTGGGCACCCATATGGTTCCACATTTTGAGATTGGAATCCCGTATCTCCTATGGCTAAAGTCCTTAAACACAATAAGCAACAGTGTTTCTGGTAATTCATCCCTCGCTCCTCCCACTTCCCTGAGATAAAATTTAGCATGGCCCAGGCTTGCTCTTGTGTAGATCTCTCAGGACTAGGTTATCAGTTTTCCTAGCTGGTGAACTTCTGTCTTCCAACTTGACAGGAAGAAAAGGAAAAGAAAGGAGGAGGTGGGGAGAAAGGGAGGGAAGATGTGAGAGAGGAAGAGGGAAGGGGAGAGAAACAAAACAGAATTAAATGTGTGTTGCTGTGATTCTGTCCTCAGATCTATTGTGCAGCACACACTCTATTTGATAGGCACTCATTTTTTGTTGCATCTCATTTAGCATTTAACTAAAAATAGAACTTGAAAAATGTTATTCTGGAAATAATCCTAAGGATCTTGTAACAACAACACATTTGTGGAGAGGAGCTGAAGCAGGCTTGGTGGGGACAGATTTCAGATTTTCCTTTGGGATTTTTGTCTCCTGGATGAATTCTGTAAGCATTCCAAGGAGATTATCTGGGCAACAGGATAATGAAAAATGCTGCTGTCTCTTCCTATTTCTTCTTCCTTACTAAGCAATGTTTTAAATAGTGGTGCTAACTATGTTTTTGTTGTTGTTTCCATACCAGCGGCAAATGGAGCACTCACTTTGTGCCAAGCATCATGCTACCATGCTCTACATATGTTACCATTTTTGTTCCTTAACCAAGATGGAGGGGGCTTCTTATATGGGACTTAAGGCTGAGGACATGAAAGCACAGAGTGGTTACGGAACTTATCCGAAGACGCAAAGCTTAGTAAGAGTCATGGATTTATGACCAGTTTTCTGTGACTCCATAGCCAAGATTTTGTTTGCTATGCATGATAACTCCTTCCATCTTTAACAGACACTCTATTAAAATTCGGTGTCATCACAGCACACCTCGTAGCACCGCCTAACTTCATACGACCACTGCTCCCTCCTAGTGTTGGGTCAAAGTCATCAGGTAGAATTGTCCTAGTCTTCATGGGAGTTTTCTAACCTTCTTTTTTTCTCCTGAACTTTGAAATTCTTGCTCTTTGTGTTGAAAGATCATGTCTAACTGAGCTAAAGCTTTGCTTTCTCAATAATTCAAGCCACCACTTTTTTCCTAGTTGTCATTTCCTTAGCTAACTAATCTGTCCCTACTGATCAGGATAACTGCTGTCCTTATCATTTTTTCAGACTTCTGGGAGCTGAAGCAGTTGTAAGCCCCCTGCAGAATTTATTGCTTATGTTATTCTTAGCTGGCCTTATACCTTCCTTACCACATAATAAAATGCTCTGAGTCCTGCTTTCTGCTGGTTACTTTGAGTTTTGTTTGTTTGTTCGTTATTACCCACAAGTGAATTTCAGGTTGGGGAACCGCTTCCACAATTCTGGAAATCTTGGTCCAGTGAGTGGCTCCTCATCTTTCTGTTGTAGATATAGATCAGTTTGGAAATGAAATTCAACCTCAAACTCTCTGTTTTCTCTCATCTGATCCCCCTCCCTGATATTTAATTAATGGTTGTTCTTTTTTCAAAATATTCCTTGTAGCATACTTTCATAACCATTTTTGCCATCATCAGTAAAACAAGTTTGGGTTTTGAAATCCCTTAATCTACTGTGTGGCAACAACTCCTGGACCAGTAACCAGACAGATTTCCTCCCCAGTCCAATCACTCTGAACTGGTAATGCATCTGCCTTCTAATCCAGTGACTGAATAGGAAAGGGCATATGACCCAAAACTGTCCTAGGAAGTGTGACAAGACATTTACCATGAGTTTTGAAGAATGACTTTCTTGCTTCTGGAAACCAGAAGGCTGGTTTCTCTGCTTCCTCTGGATAGGACAGCGGAGTCCCCAGCCCCCCTCCTGTGCAGTTCTTGCGATGTTCAATTCTGACTGCTGATATTTCAAAATACAAAAGCGAAAAGTTCTCTTACAGACACACCAATGTCTTTGCCTACAAGAACTGCACTTTCCATCTTATGCTGAATCAGCCACCCCAACCATGAGAACCCTTTATGATTTATGATTTCACACTTCCAGTTATGTTGAGTGAAGGAAACTGAGGATCAGCAGTCAGGATCCAAGATGGTAAGAATCTGCATAATTCTATAACTTCATGATCTCCTCACGCTTGTTATTTAAAACTATTCCCTATTTTGTCATTTTCATTCATTTGATATTTATTGAGCACCTATTTCCAAATGTTAACCTGGACTCTGGAAGTGAAAAAGAAAAATGAGTAAGAGTCAGTTTTTCCATCAGAGACTTTACAGTGCAGTAGAGGAGTATGGTCGGTTCACACGCTGCCTGTTCCAAGTGATCCGCCTCAATGTTCTTGTTACCAGAACCGCTGTTTTGTTCAGACAGTAATGTGTCCAGCCTGAGAGGGTGATCTCTAATATGTCTTGGAGTGAACATGTGAATAACACTTGTCTGGAGGTCTTACCGTGAATTTGGAAAGGGGTATGATAAAAGGCAGGAACAGATGACGTACCTCCTTACTTCTTGAGCCTTGCTATATGAGACCGTGGTGACACATGGAGCTGTGGCAGCCTTCTGGAGATTGAGAGACAGGCTTGTCATTGAGGTGCTCACCAGTACTAACGTCATTTAGCTGTTGATCTCACTTGCAGCCGTCTATGTTTTCCATAATGTAGTCAGTGCCTTTCTTGTTTAAGCTACAGGCTTGTTTCTCTAACAGAGCAAGAGATAAAGTCATGCAAAATATCTAAAATATGGTGTAATAAATGTGACTATAGAGTCCTGCATCTGAAGGCATATACTTAGAGATATAAAAAGATAAAAGATATTCTCTTCCTTCTCCACAAACCACAATCCAGGCGGAACAGACCCAGTGAATACGTATTTATAGTTCATGTAGTACTACATATATGCACAGAGAAATACTGGAGTACCAGAGGAGAAAAGCTGTCATAGGGAACTGTAATATTTGTGTATGTTGAGAATAAGCTGGAGCACTTTGCCAGGAGCATCACAGATGTCACAAAGGCTCCCTTGTGGTGTGTCATACCTGCAGGCACACAGTGATTTGTCTCATTACTGATACAGTTAAATTGCCTTACATGAATGAAAATGTGTCTGCAAGATTCTCCTTTTTAAATATACCATTTCTCTTTGTTATTAATATGTATTTTGTCCACCTGAGCAACTTAACAACTTACTGAGATCCTGTCTCAAAACAAAACAAAAAAAGGGATGGAGATATAATGTGGTATTAAGGCTGGAGTTTGATCTCTAGTACCACAAACAAATAAAAAAGTATTTTGTGAGAAAACATTTTAAACTCTATAGTTACTGGATACTACTTCTTATCAGCTCTTCCCTACTATTTTAGAACCTATTGAAGATTCTTGCTGAATCAATTATTATAATGTTTGTAAAATAAATTTGAAAACTTTTATTTCTTCTATAGGTCATGTAATTCTATAAAGGAGACATTCATTTATGTCAGTATTAACTTATAGATTTCAATTTTGTTTAATAGATAATCTACACTTGTTTATTTTGATGTTAAATTATATCAAATTTGAAAGCAGGAGATTTTTAAATGTTCCTTCATGTGCTTATTCTTTAAGAATTTTCTTAATTTATTGCACAAGAAGATACTCTAGACTCACCTTGAACTTTTCCTGCCCTGGTCATAAAATCAGCTATTCTCCAAGTGATTTTGTTTTCTTTAGTGGAGAATCATGTGGTGGTCAGAAACCAAGATCTGGACACCGGATGTGTTCACTGCTGCTGGAGTATCATAGCTTCTAAGCCTTCTTAATGGGAAGGGCATCAGAAATAGACATAAGCATGCATACATGTGCATTTACATATATTCATTTGGATATAGATACTATATCTGTAAACCTACAGATACACAAGTAAAATATATCTATTTCTTTGCTTTACCTAGAAAATCCAAATCTGTAATATATGTATCTTAGTTACTTATCTCGTTGCTGAAACAAAGTACCCAACGCTCAAAGTTAAAGGGAGAAAAGGTTTCTTTAGTTCACAGTTTGCAGAGGTTTAAATCCATAATTGGCTGGTTCCAAGGCAAGGTGGCACATGGCAGAAAAGCTGCTGCCAATTCATGGCTGCAGAAACTAGCAAAAGCAACAAGGGAGAGAGATAGCACAAGCCTCTTTCTGTCCCTTATATTGCATAAGGCTCTATTGCACAAGTGCTTCAGTGAGTGAAGCATGTACGCCCTTAATCTCAGCCCTGGGCCGCGAATCAATCACAAACTCTAGATTCAGCCACCTCTGAAAAGCCTGCTTCCCATAACTGTATGAGGTTTTGGGGGAACATATAGACACAAACCATAACAATATAGGTATAAATTAAATCATAAATTCATACTGATAGCTCCCATTGTAATGCAGCATACTTATTTCTTCCTGTGACACTGAGGAATCTATTATTTACTATTTACAAGCTATGATTGAAATATATGGTGAATGCTTACATTTTAAAAATTTATTACAGTAAAAGACATATTACCATCAATTCTTTTCAAAATCCCCACATCGTGTTTCAAACACACTTATTCCACCATTCTTGCCACTTCCTGAAGCAGTTCTAGAAGTCTTCTTTCATGAGTGTCTTTAGTCATACTGTTATGACTAACAGTGATACCTTGAATTGACTCAAAATTTTCATGATCATTTTAATTTGGAGGAAAAGCCAGAAGTTTCATGGTGTTAGATCCAGTGAGTTAGGTGGGCAAGGACACACTAGAATATTTTTACAAGCCTGCCTTTCTGTTGGATGGCACTCAGCAGCAGCATTTTTGATAACACCTCATGAAGACAATCAGGAAATTGATTGTCTTCCAGAATTGATTCAGAATGTGGCAAGAAAATTAGGATAATTGTGTTTGAAGTGAGGGGGAGTAGTTTGGAGGGGAATTAATGGCAGTATGGCTTTTAATATGGTAAATTAAAAAATTAAAAATTCATAACATATTTTTGATTACCTCTTATACTTGTTTAAACATAGTTAAAACAGTTAAGTTGCTGGCCCATTAAACTATGACAATTTAATTAGCTAGACTTATATATTTATTTACAAGTTTTATCATCTTTAATCTAAGGACATATCTGTACTTCGTATCTGTAATACTTTTGACCAAGTTTTTTTCAATTTTTATTTTTTATTAGTGCACGCTTGCCATATCAGTTATTTCTTATGGATGTTTCCCCACTAAAATGTAAGGGCCTTGAAGGCAGGAATATACTCTTATTTTCCTTAAATTTGTAAAGCCAAGGAAAAGACCTGACACAAGTAAGTCACTCTGGCAGTAGTTGTTGCATGAATCATTACATGAATGACCCAGGCACTCAGTTAGTCCCATCATCTTTAAAAGAAAGCCTGATACTTAAGACTTCTTACACATCTGTCTACATTCTACTTTCCTCTAAGTGGACCCACCCATATTATAGAACCTACTCTCTGTACAATATATCATTTATCCTCAGCCCTCCTGTTCTTTTTTGTCTCTTCCCACCCTTCTCTATCCAATTTCATTTAAGTAAATAACCCCCACATACTTTTTTAAAACTCAAAATGAATACAACGTATTTCTTTAAACTACTAACTTGCATGTATATGCTAATATGGATCATACATGCTTTGTGTACATGCTATGTATTCCAGTACAACACACTGTGCGTCCTTTTCAGATCCTGTGCAGTGCCCAAGGCAGTGCTACGTAAGTGGATAGCAATACATAAATGCTTTATAAATGAATGCATGGATGACAGGTAGTTAGGAAGCTCTGAGGTCAGGTTCCTAGGATGTGCTCTAGTATTACACTTGTACGTCCATCCAGAGAGGATAGGTCAATATACAACTACCGAAGATTTATTCTTAAACTTGCTCTGAATTTATTATCTTATTCTTCCCCTTAATTTTTAGTATACCATCCCTCTATGAGGCCAGCAATGTTTTTCTATTGATTCTTTGGAATTAAAGGTAAAGTTACCCAGGGGCTTCCAGCTTGAGCCAGGTCCTAAATGCTTGTCCAGAATCACGAGCAGAAGACAAACTTCAAGTGGGTATGGAGAGTCTTTTAGCCACTTTTGCAGAGATGACAGCCATTATCTGAGATATGTGAAGAAATAAATTTGCTGAACTCTATCTACTGGCATCTGTAGACTGTGAAAATAAATCTTCACGTTATTTCTGGTTTCCACTTTAAGTTTATTTGCCCCAATTCTCCTCTGACTTATTTTGTGTTGTGCTAACAAAAACATATTTAAAACAAATTTAAACCACAAACCTGACCTTGTGAATAAAATACTTTGTTCAGTCACAATTATGTTTCCCATGCCCTTTGGAAAAGCCTTGTATGGTTTAAATGACTATATGAATATTTGTAGGTTTTCTCAAAAGTCTCACTTTTAAAGGCCAATCTGTACCACCAAAATATTATCAATTCCAGATCCTGGATCTAAAGCCAACGTGCCTCTGATACATTTTAGGTCTTCAAAATTCCAAAGGCAATACCAATTTCCAATTTCCTATGATGATAACATTTATTTGCTTAAAGTGTTTTCTCTTTTAAATTACAATTGTTCCATCAACCACCTTTCTATTCAGGAGCATATGTTCTATGAGAACCACTTTTCCCTCAAAGCAAAGAAACTGCTTGCTCTTCATTTCCAGCTAGAGCTGATCTAACCCTAGGTCGTGAAGCAGGAAGGATATCAGATACTGCAGATTTCTTGACCTGTTTGGCAAGAGTCACTGCATGACAGTAAGCAAGATTCATTTCACAGAGAGCAGTGATTATTGACAGGACAAATGAGGACAGAAATATTTAGCTCTCAGTTCAGCAGAGAGTAGTCCCTGTCCCTTACAAAATATTCTTGCTGTTCTCTTGCGTCTTGTGAGGTTTACCTTTAGCAAGTACCGCCCAAAGGGTTGTTTTATAAAACACAGCTAGGACTGTCAGTCTTATTTTGTATCCTGTGGAAAGCAACTCAGTGGCACTACAAATAGTTTTCAATTCAACCTCTTATCTTACTAAATTTTCCAGCTAGAGGGACAACAATCCTCATGAGGTAAAAACATATAACCTTAGGTTATGGAGTGAGTCAGTTGCTCAGCTATGTTGTAAAATGTGGATCCATTCTGGCTTCCAGGACATCTCTCTAATCAACAGACCACATGGTCCATCTTCTGCAATAGGATCAGCCTGTCTGCAGAGAAATGGAATTAAGCTATTAGCAAGTGGTCTGTGACTCTTGTGGAAGGACCAGCAGCAATAGCCACTTCTACAGTGTTGTAAGAGAGCTGTTTGTTTTGGCAGTGCTTCACTATATTACACATTCCTGCCACTTAATTGTCCTTGCGAAGATAAACAAAGACCTTCTGAAACAGAACTAGAAGCCTTGTAACTTAGCCACCCAACTGTTTGCTAAATGAGGGAGGGAACGGGGTTTGCTCTATATATTCAGCTGTACTCTGAAACAACACTGGCTTTTCTACACAGCTAGCCATTTCCTGAGCCTCTGTATCCCTCTTCAATTGCCTCCAATGGGAATAAAAGTTTAAAAGTATATTCCCACTCTTGATTTCCTTGTTATCCAACTGTTCTTCTGACCATGAAAGTTGGCAAATTCAAAGCAAACATAAGGCACAGTCCCCAAGTTTTTGTGTTGCTCTTTATATATAACACAAAGCACATCACTACAGTGATATTAATGAAGATAGTAATCAAACAATTTTGAATATTAGACCAGCATCTAATAAAGGAACCTATTAGCTAAGAATTGTAGAAGCCACAATTGGTTCTCTCAAGGTCATGCCCTCCAGTTGGATCCTATAGTGCTCCCCAGTCTCACAACACACACTTTACCATATTTCGTGTGAAACGGCCCTGCCTAGCACGACCTTACTCATTTAAACTGCACCAGAGTAAAGATATTGTCCATTTGTCCCCAAGGCTTGCACACGGTTGATTTGTAATCAATATTTTTAAATAGAAGATTAAAATGATAACATGTAACATGTAGCTGAAAGGCAGAACACACTAATTTTCTGTGGCTCCTACAACATGCTGTCACTAATTTAGTGAATTTAAAGGTCAGAAAATTAAGCTGGGCATGGTGGCGCATACCTATAATCTCAGAATTTGGGAGATTGAGGCAGGAGGATTGTTGTGAGTTCCAGGCCAGCCTGAAGTACAAAGAAAGACACTGTTCAAAACAAACACCCCCCCCCCCAAAGCCAAAAACTAAAACAAAGAAACAAAAAAGCAGAAAGTTATTTTCTCACAGTTCTGGACCCCAGGAGTGCAAATCAGAGTCACTGGACAGAAATTAATACCAGGTGGTGTTAGCAGGGAGCCCTAGGTGAGGATCTGCTTCTTGCCTCTGATGCCTCCCTTAATTTGTGGCTGACTCACTCCAGACTTCAAGGTCAGCATCTCCAAATCTCTCTCTTCTGTCTTCACATTGCTTTTCGTGTGTGTGTGTGTGTGTGTGTGTTGCATCACTCTCTGCCTCTTAAGGACATGCATGATGTATTTAGGGTCCACCCAGGTAATTCATGTTAATTTTCCCAACACCAGATACTTACTCACATTTGGAAATGAGATAGGAGATAGGGTGTAGCTTACACTGGTTGGAAAGAGAGACATGGCAAGATCTCAGGATCTACACAGCACTGCCTCTCTGGACCCCATAGGTAGAACTTCTCCTGGGTTCCCACAAGATATGGATGGAATAAAAAAGACAGGGCTCCACGAGGCTCTGCTATCATGACTCTTCACAGCAGCTCACTCTGTGTCTTCTATACCAGGGCGTACTTTTCTTTTTGCTTTTTTCTTTTCCTTTCTTTTTTGGCCCAAGTTTGCTCTGCAGAGTCAGTTTCTCTCTCACTGCCACTTTTCAAATAAACTTTATCATCAGTTTTGGCTTGTCTCATTCAGTTCATTATTCAAGGTGAGAAGGACCTGGAATACACTTAACTGGCAAGCCATTTCTAAGATGAACTACTTGATAACACAAATACTTTACAATAGCAAATCCCGTTTTCAGGTATCAGGGATTAGGACATTGATATGTTTTTAGGGTCATGTTTCAGTCTCTCACAGGAGGCTAAAAAAAAATTCATAATGACAAAGAAATTAGCAAGAAGTAATTTGATGAGAAATAATATACATCCAACAGAATGATCAAAACCTTTGAAAATGAGAAATTTGATAAAAAGCAAATAAAAAGTAAATTTTAAAAAGAGCACAATATTTTATTTGACTGTGTGAGAAGGTAGACCATGGATCCCAAAAGTAAAGAGCACAAACACTGGAACCTACTTGGTTAGAATCCTGCTCCACCATTTACTCTCTGCTTAACTTGCCTAAATTACTTGGCTTTTCAAAATCCTAATCTTTCATATAGAAGTAATACAAGGGCTTACTTTATTGGAATGTGGTGAATGGTTAAAAGAATAAATATGTTTTCGCAGTGTTGGTTCTTCCTATCCATAAGCAAGGAAGAACCAACATTGTCAAAGTATATTTATTCTTTTATACATTCACCATGAACATCATATTGTCTCCCTAGTGTAAAAAACTTACAGAGAAAATAAAATCCAAAATGTGCAATAGATACTATGAATGTGAAAGGGGAAGAAACTGCTCAAAAGGAAAGAATAACTGTATATGGGGGAAAGGAGAAAAGAAAGAAGGGGAAAGAATATATATGTATATATATATATATATATATATATATACATACACACACACATATATATATACACACACACACATAAGTTAGATAATTATGCTACTAATCTCTATTGGTTCATTAAAAAATGGTTGTACTTTCATTTTTGATCATTTTTTCATGCCTATATTTTGTAATCTGAGCAAGTACTTTGAAGATAACAATATGCAATATATTGCCGATTGTTAATCTATTATTTTGTTTTGAAATTCTGTATCATCATTTTTATTCTTTTTTCAATTTAAAATAAAAATAATAAATATATTTAAAGTATTAGAAATGTTTGCTATTATAAAGGAAACCAAAAGTCTATGAAAGAAGAAATATGAATTTTCAAAAGAACAGAAAGGAGAAATGTATGAAAACTATATATTGATAAGAAAAGAGAACTTTGAAATGATTCCCAGGAAAAAAGAGTAAAAAAAAAAAGATAGCTGCATAAATGACATAAGATGAGAGGTATTTTTTTAAAGGCAAATTAAAAACATTTGCAACCACAAATTTGAGGGGGAAATAGAGCAAATATGTTATATATCAAAAGAAAGACTAAGAGTGTAATTGAGGACATCAGGGAAATTGCAGAAAGCAGAAAGGAACGTTCCAAGACTAACAACTGTTCTTTCCTTTATGTATTTGTGTGGATGGTAGTGGTTTTCTTCTCAAGTCTTCTATGTCTTTGCTGGTATTTTTTTTTTGTCTAGTTATTATATTAATTGCTGAGAGAAGATTGTTAAAATCTCTGAGTATGGAAATGTCAGTTTCTCCCTTTAGTTATGTCTGCTTCCCCTCTGTTTTTGAAGCTCTTTTATTAGTCTCATGCACATTTATGATTGTTATGTCTTTAGTTAATTGATCCCTTTATTAATAATGAAGTATACTTCTTTATCTCTGATAATCCTTGTTTGCCTTAGGAATTAGTCCCTTAAGGCTACCACTAAAAGTTACACAGAGCTAGTGGTTTATAGCAACAAAAATGAATTGTTTTTCAGTGCTGGATACAGAACTCCAAACCAAAGAACCCAAAGGGCCTTTGTCCCTTTGAAGTCTAGGAAAAAATTCCACCTGTGGTCCTGTTGGCTGCTTGCAATCTTTGGTGCTCTTTGGCTTGAGATCAGTCAGTCCAATCTGCCCCTCCATCACCACTTAGACTTCCCCTGGGTATTTCTGTGTCTCTGTGTCCAAATTCCCCTCTTCTAGTATGGTCACTAACCATTGAATTAAATCACACCCCTTGTATGCTATCGTCTCTCCCAATATAATTATGTCAATAAAGAGCCTATTTCTAAGTAAGGTCATGGATGTCGGGGATTAGGATTTGAACATGTATTTTTAGAGAGCAAAATTCAGCCAGCATCTGGAAATCTATCATGTCTATTGCTTAAATAGCGACTCTAGCTTTTTCAGTTTTCTGATTTAAGTTGTCTTTGTATGCAGTAGTGTTTTACTAATATTTCGAGCTCCTTTCTGACAATCTCTGCCTTTTGATTGTTTTGTTTATTTGTTTTATTTTTGGAGACCAGTTCTGATTATATATTGACCTTGAACACCCAGCCTCACAGCTAGCCTTGACCTTGCTAGATCCTCTGAGTGTTAGGATCACAGCCTGCACCATCACACAGGTTGCCTTTTGATGGAATCACTTGATGGGATACCGTTTAACACAGTTATTCATACGTTGGAGTGGGCCTACCATTTTATAGTCTGTTGTTTTTAGGGTGTTTTTTACTTGTCTCCTCTATTTTTGCCATGTTTTTCATTTTTTGTCTTTAAAAATATTTGGGTATTTTAAGTTCCATTTAAATGTTCTCAGTGGCTTTTCAACTATGCTTCTTTACATATTTTTAGTGATTGGATAGAAATTTTATATATATTATATATATTATATGTATATAGTTTAACAGTTAACATGGTAAAATTGTTAACACTTTGCATAACATGTGGAAAACTCATAAACATATACACCATATCTATCCCTGCTCCACACTGTGTTACATCTATTATATGTATTAAATATACAGGTATTGTAAAATCCCACAAGACAATGCCATATTTTTACTTTATGCAGATTTATTTTAAAAATTAAGATGGAAAAGAAAAAACTGTTTTACATTTCCTTAGCAATTTTCACCATTTCTGTTTTCTTTCTTTCCTGACAATCCAAATTTTCATCAAGTCTTTTCCTTTCTGCCAGAGGAACTCTCATTAACTTTTCTGAACAGTGCCAGAGGTACCAGCAGTGAAATCTCTTAGTCCCCTTTTATCAGAAATTGTTTTTATTTTGTCTTTATTTTGGAAGGACATTTTTTTTTTCTGGATTGAGTACTCCATGTTGACAGCTTTCTTTTTAAACTCACATTTTCTGGTCTTCATGGTTTCTGATGAGAAGTCAGTTTTAGATTCTGTTTCCTTGTAAGTAATGGTTTGTTTTGCTTTGCTATATTTTGTTTTGTTGGTTTTGTGGTGCTGGAGATCAAACCCCAGGTCTCCCACATGCAAGGCAAATGCTATCACTGAGCTACATACCCGGCTCTACTTTAATTTTATTATTTCACTGCTTTCAAGGTTTTTTATCTTTGGTTCCACAGCTGAACTGTAATATATTTTAGTGTCAACATCTTCATGTTTATTTATTTTAATTGGTGTCAGAAAAACATCTTGAACATGTAAATTTGTCTTTCAATGAATTTGGGAAATTTTGGCCATTATCTTTTCTCTTTCCTGCCTTTTTCTTCTGCTGGGACTGCCTGTATGTTGAATGACTTGGTATTATCTGAGAGTTCCTCAGACATTTTAAAAAATCTCTTGCTCTCCATTCATCTGCACAGACAATTTCACTGATTTATTTTCCAATTTGCTTATTTTTTCTCTCTTTTCAGATATATTCATTTGATAACAACATTCAGCCAACAATTTAAAAATTTCAGGTATTGTGTTTTCTAGAATTCTAGAATTTCCACTTGGTTCTTTTTATTGTTTAAAATCTCTGCTGAGTTTTCATACATTTTTATTCATGGATAGCTTACTTTGATTTGCTTTATTGAAGACAGTTAAGATAACTGCTTTGACATGCTTGTGTGCCAGCTTTAACAGCAGCTTTATTGCAGTGTCACATGGGGTCGGCTTTCTTTTCTGTGCAATGTATGCTCCAGTCTCGTTATTTTTCATGTGTCAAGTTGCTTTGGGTTATATCCTATATATTAAGAATATGAGGTTATAAAGATTCTGATTTGTTAACTTTTTCTAATAGCTTTTATTTCCCTAGTATCAGCAAGAAATTCTTTTGGCTGAACATGAAGTGTAAAACTCTGTTTCTTTGGGCAGCAAATCTGGTCTTGAGCCAAATAATTTTCTTAACTGAGCTTCTTTCTTCTGTACCATGCATACCTGATGCAGAGGTCAGTCTGCGACTCGTGTGGACAGGTTTTAAGGTGCCCTCTATTTTCTTTTCCCTTCCTTTCCAGCATTCTTCTGCTTGCTTCAGTAATGGTTTCTCGGCCTCACTTCTCTGATTTTGCTGACCAGAAAGACTGGTGTTTTCCATTAGTGTCCATATTCTCAAGCTGCTTGGACCACATTAAGTTGCACAAATGGGGACCTTGTATTACAGCACTGCTCTCCTTCAAACATTCTCTGCCCACAGGAGTCTCTGCTTGTGTCCACACTCCAGCAACTTCCAGTAGTTGCTTTTGTATCATAGGTAGGTATTATCATATTTTTTTGGTGGGGGGAGGCATCCTCTGGTAGGGACTTATTTGATCATTACCAAAGGCCAGAAGTCCATTTGATCTGTACTACTGTTGGTAACAGTAAAATGTTGGAGACAACTTGAATGCACATTTAGAAGGTAGTGATCTTGCAAAGGAAACAATCAGCAAAGTGAAGAAACAACCTAAGAATGCACAAGAGCTACCCTTCTGATACGGAATTAATGTATAGAGTATATAAGGAACTCAAAAATTAACTCCAGCCCCCCAACAGCCCAAGTAATAAAGGAGCAAAGGAAGTACAAATGGCCAATAAATATATGAAAAATGTCCAACAAACATCTTTAGCCTTTGGTGAAATGTAAATCAAATCTACACTGAGATTCCATTTTACTCTATTCAGGACAGCTATCATCAAGAATGCAAAAAAGCAATGAAGGCTGACAAGGGTGAGGAGGGTGGAACATCGCATACTGTTGGTGAGAATGTAAAATAGTACAACCACTATGGAAATCACTGTGAAGGTTCCTCAAGTAACTGAAAATAGAAATTGCACTTGATACAGCTATAGCAGTCCTTGGTATATAGTGACACATGCCTACCCATGTTTGTTGCAGTGCAATACACAATAGCCAAGCTGAGGAAGGAGCCTAGATGCCTGTCAAAAGATGAATGGATAAGAAAAACATGGTATATATACAAAATGAGATAATATTCAGCCTTGAAGAAATATGAAATGTCATTTGCAGGAAAAGGACTGCAACTGGAGGCCATCATGTTAATAAGATAAGCTAGACTCATTTAAATATTTCATGTTTTCTCTCCTATGCACAATCTAAAATGAATGAATGAAAAATAAATAAATAAAATAAAGGAGAGATAACAGGAAATTAGAAGATAGAGTTTTAGAGATGAGGAAAAGATCAGGGGAGGGTGGAATAAAAGAAAAGAGGAATAATGGGAAATGCAAGAAATTAAAAGTTGCATGGATGTACCAGTATGCCAAACTGAATTTTATTGCTATGTATTACTAAAATGAAGTAATAACAAGACAGGGGCTTTAAAAGCCGGAGCAGTGCATCGTCTGGAGTATAGTGCAGCAGCTGGAAGGAAAATGGTCACTTTACTAAAAGAGACAGATCTCCAGGATGTATTCTTAGGAGCGTCTGCACCAAATGCAGTCTGTGCATTGGATGCTGTGTGTGTGTGGCAGGCTCCTCCCTCCACAGTCAACACGGTCATCTCTCCAGCTGTCAGGAACATTGGCCATGGAAGGACACAGCAGAGTCCTTCTGTAAGAATTATCCTTAGCCAAAGAGAACCTTGTTTCCTAAAGTATGCTTCTTCCTTGGGGTTGGTTCCCATTGGGGGAATTGGTTAATGTGAGATACAATGACCCAGCCTTTTTGCTCTAAGTCAACTCTGAAATTCCCTCCCAGTTCTCATACTTACAAGAGTGGCTAAGACATTAACTCTATTTTACTATGGTTTAAATTGTTCTGCTCAATCCTGCTTCCCTTGCTCATTTCCAGGTGTTTCGGTAATCCATTCTCCCCATTAAATCTCTGAACACAGATCTCCATCTGAGTCATATCTCTCAGGGAATCTCATCAAAGGGCATCCAACACCCTTAAACAAGCGAACAACTCACAAACAGAACATGGATCTGTCAATATATGAAAAGGCTCCGGAACAGTATAGATGAAAATGATAATAGCAGTTACCTTTAGGAAGAGAATAGCAAAGGGGAATGTATTCAAGAGATACATTAATTTATATGGACCACTGAAACTTTTTAAAATTCAAATTTATTTATATGACTTTGGGCAATTAAAAACAAATACAATTATGAAAACCAAAAGATCATTCAGTCCATATCTTCATTCTAGATCCTTTAAAACCTAAGCTCAAATACTCAACTGCTTCTTATATGCCTTCACTTGGATGAGTCTCAGAATCCTCATGCCCATATATCCCTATACCTGCTCAATACTGTCTTCCTCCACTTTCCCTCTTGTATTTGCTTTTTTTTTGGTGAATGAGAACATCAGTCAGTGATTTGACTGCACAAACAAGCAATATGGGAGTCTTTTTTACTTTTCTTTCTCCCTGTCCCACTTCTAACTCATGTTAAAATCCCATTGATTCTACTTCTTTGATATCTTTTGGGACCTTCTAATTCCCTGGGGCCTTTGCCATTTTCTTAGTTCAGGTTGCCGTCTACTTTTGTTGAATGATTGTTCAGAATCTTGACTTTTCTCTTTGTCCCTAGTCTTGCTTTTCTTTCATTTATTCTCCACATTCCAGTAAAGGCTCTCTTT
>PVJX010000653.1:0-44368 GCA_004027295.1 Dolichotis patagonum
TGAGTGTGGCAGACTTTCAGCAGCCTGAAGGAGAGAGACCCTGGCACGTCAGGACCTGCACTGTGCGGTTGACTCGGCTCGTGAGAAGAACAAGAAACTCCTCCCCTCTCTGGGGGGTGGCTATGAGCCTGCCTGCGCTCGGGCTGAGAATCAAACATCTCATGTCGTCCTGTTCCCTGTGCCGTGCCCCCCCCCCCGCGCGCCTTAGCAAGTGGGAGCCAGTTAACTACACATCTTGTGAAAAGATTGGCTATGTTATTTAGTATGAGCTCCCTGTATGCAAGGATATGGACAACCATTTGGAAGAAAACAACAAACAATATGACAGATAGTGAAGATCTCTGGTTGTCTAGCTTTGAAATTTATGCTTTCTTATGTCCCGTTCTGTTCTGTTGTGTTGTGTTTAATTTCACCCCCTTTAAAATAAAACAAAAATTTAAAAAAAAAAAAAAAAAAGATAGTTGGATGTCCCTGGAAATCACCCAGCCTGGTAGCTTCAATCTCAAAGGGGTAAGATCATGTAAATTGGGAGCTAATTAACCTTGATTTGTCACCTTTGACACAGATATCCTAAGTGACTAACATCCATCTGCAAAGCTGAGAAGACATTTGACCCAATGTTTTTTTACAGCAACAAAAGGTACAACATAAAAGTCACACTTAGTTTTTTTTATTTTTCTTGGTTTTTTTGAGACAGTGTCTCAGTATGTAGCTCAGGCTGGCCTCAAACTCAGCAATCCTCCTGCCTCAGCCTCCCAGCTCGAAAGTCTTAACTTTGTCTCACCTTTAGTTACCTATTGGGTACCCGTAACTCCAAGTTCATAGGAAAATTAGCTTGTAGTCCCTGGCTGTCCCAGGAAAAATTGCAAATCATATATTGATGGGCAGCAGGTTACAGCTCAGGATTCTGTTTTCCCATCTCCATTTTCTTTTCTTTTTTTGTTGTTCCTCATGGTGTGTGTATGCATGAGTGCGCATTGAGACAAGCTCTGTGCAGCCCAGGTTGGTCTCAAATTTGAGGCAATCGCCTGCCTCAACCTCCTGAGTGCTGACATAATAGGCATGCGCCACAACACTCAGCTTGCTTATTTTAAGTTTTGTATAAATACAATTGGCAGTTTTTACCGATTTCAGCGAGAAATAGGTCCCTGTTTAGTCTTTAGGTGTCTCCATTTACTTCGCTGTGGGACTGTGAGGTTTCTCCAACCCTTAACCTCTAGTCTAAACTTCATATGGGCCTTTGACCTTTGCACACCTGGAGGCTGTCACGTGTTTCTGGGCAGAAGTTTGAAACCACAGCGTGTGCGGGTGTTGTGCGTAGCCAGTGCTGTCTTCTTACCTGCCTCCCGCCTGCTGTGACTAACTCGTGCCTCACACGACTGCCTTTCACCTGCATCGCTGTCCCGTGCTGCGCCCACAGGCACCTCCTCCATCCCCAGGTCTCTGAGGTCTGAGGGCTGCGCCTCCCGCAGCCAGCGTCTCCTCTGGAACCCCATGCGCAGCTCCCAACTGGGCTGTCAGGGCGCTGTGGTCTGTCGGGTCGGCTTCCTCGGACACGGACCTCGAGCAGATGACATAAGCCCAGGCTCCGAGTCGCTAAGGGGGCACAGAAAGCAGTAGATTCCCACTGAGCGCACAGGTAGATGCCTGATGTCTGATCCCGACGCCAACTCCGACCCGGACGCCGACCAGGCCGGGTACACTGACACACTGGGCCCCTGCTCAACTTGCCCTGACTGCGCGCCAAGCCACGCCCCCAATGACGACATCCGCCAAAGGAACTCGAGCTGCGCCTGCGTACGGCTTCGCGGCGGGCCTGCGCGATGACGTCACAGAGCGCGCCAGTGTCGGTGACTACAGCCAGGGTCCTCGGTGGTACTGTTACGCGTTCGCAGCCACGTTCCGGGGGATCTCCGCATCCGTTGCCATCAGGGTTTCCAGGCTGCGCTTGTTCCTTCTTGAACCCGGCTAAGGGTCGAGAACGCTGTAAACTTGGTGGAGGGAGGTCGGGCAGCCGTGGGTGAGGCTGTCCGCGCGTGCGGCAGCCTCCCGAAGGGACAGAGCGCGCCCTGCACCCAAGTCTCCCAGGGAGTGGGGTGTGGGGACTCACGGGGACTCATGCAAGGTCCTTGGGACTGTATGCCTACCATTTGCCGGAGGAGAGGGCTGCGCCCTATATCCTAGGGTCTCAGTTGAAAAGAAGTGGGGTTTTTCTACGTGACCTTGGGGGGAACGCCACCAGGCGGAAGTAGGGCTAGTGACCTCGTTGGAGACCCGACCCGAGGGAGGCCTTTCGGGCGATCGGGGCTGGACCTAGGCCATGATTCGGGGTCGCAGGCTGGATCTGACGGCTTTTGTCCCCTTGTAGGTGGGAGTTGTGGCCGGGTGGACCGTCCCACAGAGTGGCAGGGTTAATGGTCCCCCACTTCAGGAAGATGACCTGGTAAGTCACGCTGTGAAGGTTGCCTAGTATTGCCTTTCTGGAACTGATCCCATATTTCGCTGAACCTTTGTTTTTCCACTCTGAGTCAGGGTCGTTGTATAGTTCAGGCTGTCCCTGAACTCATATAGATATAGAATGGGCTGGCCTTGAACTCTCAGCAGTCCTCCTGCCTCAGCCAGTGAGTGCTGGGATTCCAGGCTTGTGCCGCTGTGCCAGACTGTTGAACCATTATTTTGTGAGGAACGTCCTCACTGAATCTGCTCAGTGCTTTTTGGTCTACATTGCAGCGCAGAAGTGTTTCTAAATCATAAAATTACCTAGTGAGACCGGGTGTGGCGGCCCATGCCTGTAATCCAGCACCCTCAGATGCTGAGCCCAGGTGTTAGGCAACTTAGACTCTCTCAAAATGAAAAGAGCTGGGAAATGTAACTCAGTGCAGGTGCCCTGGGGTTAATCCCCAGTGCCACAAAAAATGAAAAAGTAAGGAAGAAAAAAGGAAACAGCTGTTTTGGGGTTTTTTTTGCAGTGGTTGGGATCGAACCCATGGCCTTGTGCATGCAGGTAGGAGCTCTACCGCTGAGCCACATCCCCAGCCCTACCTTACCAGAATTACAGACCATGAAGAATACTGCAGACATTCATCCTGTCTGATCTCTTAACTAAGATTACCTCGAGCAAGGTCCCTTCTATCCCTTGACCAACAAAGAACTTTGCTGAGTGTAACCTGCAGCCATGGACTCTTGGAACTAAGCTTAACACACTTTCTTCAGCTCTGCTGTCCCCTTTGCTGCAGGGTGCTTGGGATCGCTGGGGTGTGTGGGGTGTGGGTAGCAAGCCTCCAGCGTGCTTGGGTCTGCCGTGGCCCTGTGCATTCCTACAGCGCTTGCTAGAACAGCTTTGAAACGGTTTGAGGCCTTGCCCTGCTCTATCCAGAGCAAGGTTATAGAAATTTCACACAGTTGTCCACTGCCCTCCGGATCCGGTACATCTCAACAAGGCAGCCACTTGCCACGTATGGTTAAGTTAAAAGCAAATAAAATGTAAAGCCCACTTTATAGTTCACATAGCCACGTCTCAGGTACTCAACAGCCACATGGGGTGAGTGGCTTGTGTAGACCCAAGGGACATTGCTGTCTCTGCAGATGTTTTGGGCAGACTGGCTTAAAAGCACAGAAAGTTGTTGAGCATTTACTGGGCTCAGTGCAGATTTTATTATATCCTTAGAACAAGCTTTATGAGAACTCAAAGTGAAACTGGGTGGGGGTGGGGGAGCTGAAGCAGCGAGACAGAGCACAGCTCAAGGAGCTGTGTCCAAGAAGCCTTGACAGCGGGCCGGGGATTTAGCTTAACAACATAAGCACCTGCCTGCAAGCACAAGGTTGTGAGTTCAATCCCTGGTCCAGAAAAAAAAAAAAAGAAGAGTCCTTGATGGTCAAAAGGCACAGCCACAAGACCTTGGCACCGCCCAGCAGGGCCCTGAGTGCAGGGAGCCAGGACTTTGAGTCATCAGCATGGAGTGGTTTTGGGAGTGGCGCACATGAGCAGTCCCTGGGCAGAGTGTCTCTAAGGTCAGGGCTTATGGCTACCTGTCTGCCTCTTCAGTTTCAGGAGCGGTGACTGGGTGTGGAACTGGGAACACCTACAGGTCTCTGATTCTTCCATCTGGTGAGCAGCACAGTGGTCACCCTTTGCCCCCATTACTCTGTGTTTCGGGGAGGTACCAGGCATTGAACCCAGGGTCTGCCTTCCAGGTCATCTTATTTCCCTTTTTGTTTTTTGTCTTTTTGAGGCAGGGTCTCACTATGCAGTTCAGGCTGCCCTTGGGCTCACTTTGTGGCCCAGGCTGGTCTTGAACTTGGAACGATCCACCTGCCTCAGCCTCCCTAGTGATTACAGGAGTGCACCGTCACTCCTGGCTTCCTTTCATTATTTTGTCTTCGCTGAGTTGCATAGGCTGGGCTGGGCTTGACCTTGTGTTCCTTTTGCCCTGTTGTCACCTTGGGGCTTCAGGGGGACGTTGAGTGTTCTGGCTGCTGCTTTTGCTGAGTCTCCAGTGCTGTATTTGTAACTGGGGGGTTTTATGTTTTCCACCAGCATCGGTGAAATGAGCAGCCTAGTGTGTTACCTACAAGGAGGGCCATCTGAGGCTTTCCGTCCCAGCCCACATACAGCTCGGTGACAGGGTCTGCTGGTGTGCTGGTGGCCTCAGCGGCAGCAGTGCCAAAAACCTGGTACTAGGAGAAACTGGGACCTGAGATGATCCTTGTGTGGCTGTAAGGTGGGTCGTGGGTTCCCCTGCATGGGGTGGGGGTGGGGGTGGGGGTTCTTCCTGGGAAAGGTGTGGCCACAGAACCCTCTGCTCCCTGGGATGGGTCAGGGAACCTTCCCTGGAGGGGGTGTGTGTGTGTGTGTAGAGGTGTGTGTGTGTGTGTTGACTCCCTGATCATCGTAGCAGGCCCCCAGTGGTGTTGATAATCTCGTGTTCACAGGTGACAGTGTGGGTGCTGAGGAAACCAGTCACCAAATATGGAGGGAGCAGGACCTGGGCCTGCACACAGTGGACTGGAAACTCACTTGCTCCAGCTGCAGGAGGAATCGCAGTGCCCGGCTGGCATGAGTCTCAGGCCTGTGGTCCCTGCTTGTGAACACTGCAGTTGCCCTTCTGCGTCTCCTGAACGAAGGGCTGTTTAATAAAAAATACGACTTGAAATGTGTGGTTTATCTTGCTGCTGGCTGCTGGCTCATCCATGGGCCCTTGGACCTGGTTGCTCACCAAGGACACAACGCAAGGGTGTCGTTCAGCACAGCAAGAGTGATGGCGAACCTTGTAGAGACCAAGTGCCAAGCTGCAACCCCAAATCCCCTTATTTATTGCAAAGTGCCAACAGTGCAGTTAAACCCAAATACTGAGGGTTTATTTATTTATTTTGAGGTTTTAGTTTAGAAAAAACCTTAAAATGTACTTGGTCTGAAAGTTTCACTATGCAGTTGAGGGTGATCTTGAGCTCATTTTATATCTCAGATTGACCTCAAAAATCACAGCAACCCGCCAGGGATTTAGCTCAGTGGCTCAAGCACTTTCCTGGTAAACACAAGGTTGTGAGTTCAATGCCTGGTACCAAAAAAAAAAAAAATCACAGCAACCCTCCTGCCTAGGCTTCCTGACTACTGGGATTACAGGTGTGCACCACCATTCCCAGCTGAAAAACCTCATAGTTAATTTTTGTCTTAACCCCATGTGCCATAGGTTTGCCACCACTGGCATAAAGGAACTGTGGCCTAGGATGGGGGTAGTTCCAGTGACACTTGGCCCGTGGCTGGTCGGGTTCTTGGTCTTTTCAGGTACTGCAGTTTTCATCTGAGAATCAAGGTGCATGAAGCCCTTGGCTTGAGTCATCTGCCCCAGCTAGCTCGGTAAGGGTTGTGCTCAGGGCTTACTGGGGTCGTCCTTGTCACTGCAAGTGAGGCCAGGCCCTAGCAACCAGTGAGGAGATGACAGCGGCTGTCCTTTGATTACTGCTGCGGGTGAACGGGACCTCCCTGAGGTGCCAGCTCCCTGGGCTCCTGGCTGTCGGGGCGAGGGCTGATTATAGGTCTGAGGAGCAGTGGCTGCTGGGGACAGGTCCCCATCCCGCCCTCTACTGGACATAAGTCTCAGGGACACGGGTCTCAGGTGTGGTGATTCATGCAGGGTTTGGGGGGCACCTTGGGACTGTACCCCTACCGTTGAGCCAATGGTATGTTCTCAGGTCAAGTAGAAGTTAAGTGCAGCCCTGAATTAGGGTTCTGCTATGTGGGAAGCTGAAAATCTGCTCTTCAGCCGGAGGACTTGAGAGACCCACAGCAAGACAAGCGCTGATGAAAACGTGGTTAAAAAGTCAACAGAACAGGGTTTGATGGTAGTGCCTGGGTCAGCGTTATGCATCCAGACCATCCTGACCCCATAGTGAGAGCCTCCCTCCAAAAAGGAGCTGCAGGCCTGGTGCACATCGGTGAGCCCGGCACTTGGGAGACTGAGGCAGGAGCAACAGCCAATCCGAAGTCAGGAGGGCCTCAGACTGCAGCAGAAGGGGGCCTGGAAACAAGGTGCCCCCTAGGTGGGGGCCCTGAGGGTTTCTTCAGCACCGCACAAGCGCCAGGCTCAGGTGGTGGCCCACCCTGCTGTCCCTCCATGATTCCCTGGGAAAACTGCCACCAGCTGCCAGCTGAGAAGAGGACCAGGGGTGGGTGCAACTAGGGAAGAACTTCCAGTATGATGTCATCTCCTGGCCTTGGTCCAGCAGATGGGAGACAGGAACAGGGTCAAAGTCACCACCACGTGGTCCTAGGGATCAAATGAGACAACGTGCGTGGCACAGGGTTGTGCAAACCGATGGGAGGAGGGGACGGTTGCCATTGTGGCTCCACCCTGGTCACATGGCAACCAGGCTCAAGGGCCACCCACGGCCAGTCTGAGCTAAGCCTGGCCTTGAGGTTTCTAAGTGGTTAAAGAAAAAAACCCAAAGGATATCTCAAGATAGGTGAAAAGTGTTTGAAGCTCAGAATCTGACGTGCCTAAGACTTCACTGGTACTCAGCCGCATCAGAATTTTTAAACTCCTCTTTCATGTCAGTTCTTTTGAAAATGTTAAACAGCTTAGGGTTCCCTGAGGGCCAGGGAACTGAAACTGCACAGGGACCTGAGAGTGACAGAGGCCCGGCCTGGACCACAGCTGGAAAACCCTCCAAAAGCACCCACCCCAGAGGTGGCCAGGGTGGGGACCCCCGGCCAAGCCCGGATGAAACTGGGAGGGAACCCGTGTAAGAGGAGCCCCAGCCCCGCCCAGGGAGGACCCAGAGCCCCATTTCTAGATCTGGGGGTTTTACTTCCAGTCACTAATGGTGCTGGTTTCAGCAGATTCCTGGATTCACACAGTTTTCTTAGGCACGTGTGCATTGTCGTGGACATCACTGAGACATAATTTTGCATCATTGATTTAAGGCCTAACAAGTGAAATGATTAAAATGATTTGTTTTTTGGTGATGGTGGTGGTGTTTTGTTCGTTTGTTTGTTTGGGGGTTTTTCTGAGGCCAGGACTCACTCTGTAGTACAAACTGACCTTGAATTCAGTGACCCTCCTGCTTCAGCCTCCTGAGTACTGGGATTGTAGGTGTGTGCCACCTTGCTAAACCGAAACTATTGTTAAACCATGTTTGGGTACAAATCTCCAGGTGACACATGATGACATGGGGCTGAGACCCTGGCATCTGCCCTCCAGACTCTGAACAAGGAAGGAACGGGCAAACAGCCTTCTCCATGTTGCCTCTACAGGGTGCGATGGCCAAGGCTGGGGTCTGAGCACTGTGCCACACCCTAGCTACTGTCCATGAAGGTGGAGGGACCGAGCACAGGTCGGCACAGCAGTCTCAGAGGTCCTCTCCCCACAGCTGCTGGGCTGGGGGTTTGCAGTGTGGTGATGCCCCGTGATGGCCCCCACCCAAAGGCCTGGGCACCTGTATCCTTTCTCTTTTCTATCTGTTTGAGACAGGATCTCGAGCTGTAGTTCAGACTGGTCTTGAACTCATTATGTAGCCCAGGCGGCCTGGAATTCACAGCGATCCTCCTGTTTCAGCCTCCCAAGTGCTGGGATCACAGGCATGCGCCACTATTCCTGCCTCCTTTTTATTTTTGTGTTAACGCACAAAGTACATAAAATGAAATTCACAATGTACAAGATGCTCAGTTCTGGGATGAGATGGCTCCTTGTATAGCTGATTAACCATGACCATGTCAAGAAATCTGCCCTTGAAGCCCTACAAGTGATTCCTACAAGCAACCAAGGTGGGGCAGGAACCCAACAAGTCTTCTTCCTTGCAGAGTAAGGACTTGGGCTAGAGTGGGTTTGGGCGTGGGCGCAGGAAGCGGCCAGAGCACCCCCGTAGTAGCAGTAGCAGCAGCAGCAGCGGGTGAGCAGGGCTGCCCCTCCCGGGGCCCAAACCCACTTCCTACTTTCTGTCTGGCAGGGGCCGGGCCTCCCGGGGCTCCCCTCCCCTCTGCCTCCTGCACACAAAGGTGGGGCGCCCCGGCCTTGGTGTTTCCTGCCAGCAGGATGGAGGACCACGAAGGTCCCGAGTGTGGCAAGCCCGACTTCGTGCTCCTGGACCAAGTGACCATGGAGGACTTCATGAGGAACCTGCAGCTCAGGTAGACAGGGCCGGGGTGCGGGGCTCCCTCTTCCTCCACTCACCCCTCGAAGACTGAGAACCAAGGGTGGACGGCACATGGGTCCTCATGGCTGTGGTCAGGGATGGGGTGGCGGCACGTGCTCAGCCCTCTCGAGAGCTCACCTGAGCACCACAGAGCATGGACAAAGTGGCTACAGGAAAGTGACAGGCTCCTGCACACCCCTGTACCCTGCTGTCACCCTGTCCTTCCTATGACAGATGGGGCTGTCCTTCCTGTGACCCCCCAGGGCTGTGCCCCCAGTGCCTGCCCCAGAGACAGAAAGGTATCGGACACAGTCTCCTGTGGGGCCAGCTTTGGTCAAAGCAGACGGTCCATCCTGGGCTCACCAGGGTGAGAAGGAGCCTGGTGGTGGGGTTGGGGGTCCAGGGCTGTAGGACATGGCTAGCAGAAGTGACACTGGAGCTCACAATGCCACTGAGGAAAGCAGACAGCAGGCAGGAAGGAAAGAGTCCGGGCACTGGGGCATGGGCAGCCAGGTGGCCATGTGCAGAGCCGGGCACCCAGGAAGACTGCCCTGTGCTGAGGACCTCTCTGGGGACAGCTCAGGGACCAGGAGCCCCACAAAACACACAATCAAGAGGCCGCACAGTCTGACCAGGACTAGGGCAGCCAGAAAACAGCTGTGTTCTAGGCTTGCATGTTTGAGGCAGGGTCTTGCTGTGAGTTCAGGCTGACCATGAACTCGCTATGTAGCTCAGGCTGTACTGGGATTTGAGGCAACCCATCTGCCTCAGCCTCCTGGGTCCTAGGATTACAGGCGTGTGCCATCACACCCTGCTCACTCGAGAGCTTTGCGTGCACCATTCCCCAGTCTCACACTAATGAGAAGATCGTGTCATCTCTACTGGGCTCAGAGAGGACTTTCATGGCCTGCCATGGGCTAAGCCGCTCCCAGGAGGACAGGAGGCTGTGTCTGAGACAGCAGAGGAAGAGGAACCTTCCTCTGATGAGGTCGTGGGGAAGGGCGGACCCACACAGCCCAGGAACCTGAAGCTGGGGACCAAGACGACAGCCAGAGAGGCACAGTCAGCCTCCCAGTGTCTGGGAAAGGAAGGATGGGGAAGTCTGGAGAGGTGCCGGCTGGGGACACTGGCAGGACTCGGGAGTGTGGCAGTCACTCCGACGGGTGGGGCAGGGCGGGGCCCCTTCCGTCTCTGGTTCCCGCCCAGGCCTCCACACAGGAAGCAGCCGGGGCGTGGCCTGCTGTGCACCAAGCCCCCTCCGGAGCCCAGCCACCCACCTCAGCCCAGACCCTGCCAAGGCCTTGCCCAAGCTGAGCCTCTGTGGGGTATGGGTGTCACGAATGCTGGGACCTCAGGATCCCCACAGAGAGCAGCACGGACCCCGCACTCCATGCTCTGCAGAGATAGCTCTGAGTGACTCAGTTTGCCCACGGTGGCACTAGGAAGACCCTCCCTACTTTTTGGCCCTTGGCCCTTCTGGAGGCGAGGGCACCAACCACCTGAGACCTCTCTTGGGAGGGATGCCCAAGGCCAGGGGCACTGAGGCCTGGCCCCCTGTGCCCAGGTTCAACAAAGGCCTCATCTACACCTACATCGGTGAGGTGCTAGTGTCCGTGAACCCCTACGAGCAGCTGCCTCTGTATGGGCCCGAGGCCATCGCCCGGTACCAGGGCCGTGAGCTCTATGAGCGACCACCGCACCTCTACGCTGTGGCCAACGCCGCCTACAGGGCCATGAAGCGCAGGTCCAGGGACACCTGCATCGTCATCTCAGGTACCCAAGCCCGCAGGCCTGGGGTGCAGGCTGGCCCGGGAGCCACGCTAAGGGGCTCAGCCCCCTGATCTCCAGTCTCCATCTCCCCTCTTCCTGGCAGGGGAGAGCGGGGCGGGGAAGACGGAAGCAAGCAAGCACATCATGCAGTACATTGCGGCCGTCACCAACCCCAGCCAGAGGGCCGAGGTGGAGAGGTGAGTACAGGCCTTGGCCTCGGGGCCTCCGTGCTGGGGAGAGGGCCAGTGGAGGTCCCTGCAGCCCAGGGCAGAGAGGAGGCCCAGGCAGGAAGTCCCAGGGGGCCATGTGAGGACCCCCCCCCAAGGATGAAGTGAGACAGGACCAAGGGAGGAGACGGGCTGCAGACAGCTCAGTACGGAAAGGTGCAGAAAACACCTGAACGGCCGGGTGTGGTGGTGCACGCCTGTAATTCCAGCACTTGGGAGGCTGAGGTAAGAGGTCTCCAGGAGGACTTCTTTGCTGGAGCTGAGCCCCTCTGTCCACAGGGTGAAGGACGTGCTGCTCAAGTCCACCTGCGTGCTGGAGGCCTTTGGCAATGCCCGCACCAACCGCAACCACAACTCCAGCCGCTTCGGCAAGTACATGGACATCAACTTCGACTTCAAGGGGGACCCCGTCGGAGGACATATCCACAGCTACCTGCTAGAGAAGGTGGGTGGGGACATTGGCTGAGACCCTGCGCCAGGGACCCTGGGCTCTCTCTGTGGCCCTCTCTGGGCTCCAGTGTCCCCGCAGCCTGGACACTCCATGCTGCAGGCTGTCCTGCACCTACGAACACTCAGACAGGGCCCCTCTCTCCCCAGTCCAGGGTGCTTAAGCAGCATGTGGGCGAGCGGAACTTCCACGCCTTCTACCAGGTAAGCTGGGGTGGGCAGAGAAGGGGGAGGGGATAACAATACGGGAGAGGAGGCCCACCTCCACCCTCCTTCAACATCCCAATCTCTGGGCATAGTAGTACACGCCTATACTCCCAGCACTGGGAGGCTGAGGCAGGAGGCTGGCAAGCACCATCCCATCCTGGGCAATTAGCAACTTAGTGAGACCCAGGGTCAAAATATTTTTAAAAATATTTTTAACGGGATGGTGGTGGTGGTTGGGGATGTAGCTCAGTGCAAACTGTTCTATAGTACTGGGTTCCATCCCCAGTACTGAGAAAATAAAACAGACCTACCCATCTCCCTACCCACTCCAACCGTCACCCTCACCCCACACACTGGAGAGTGGGGCTCCCTGGGAAACAGCCAGGGCATCCCCAGCCTTGGAGATCCTGGGAACAGGAGGCTCCCTGGGATACTGAGATGGCACTGCCTGGCACATGGGACATGACAGCATCACGTCTGAACGTCCCCCTGGGTCCTACCTGTGTGGGGCCACAGGGGCCGGGAAGCCTGATAAAGGTGCCTCTACCTCCTCCAGCTGCTGAGGGGCTGTGAGGACCAGGAGCTGCAGCGCCTGTACCTGGAGAGGAACCCGGCCCTGTACAACTTCACACGCCAGGGAGCCGGGCTCAGCTCGGGGGCCCACGGTGTGAGTGCCAGGGACAGCGGAGGGGCGAGGGCCAGTGTTCAGGGAGGGGGCAGCGGGAGGAGGAATCGGGATCCGGGGGCTAGGCCCAGGGCCCGTGCCAGCCTGGGTGGTGAAGTCCTGCTCCCCCAGGCCTTGGAGAGCGATGAGAGCAGCCACCAGGCAGTTGTGGAGGCCATGAGGGTCATCGGGTTCCGGAGCAAGGAGGTGGAGACGGTGCACCGCATCCTGGCCGCCATCCTGCACCTGGTGAGCCTGCTGAGGGCCACGCAGGCCTTCCGTCCTGCCGGGCACGAGGCACTGGGCTCCTCGAGGCGTGGAGCTGCACTCCTGCTCATGTTCCACCCCCGTCCCCAGGGAAACATCGAGTTCACGGAGACGGAGGACAATGGGCTGCAGAAGGGTGGCCTGGCGGTGGCCGAGGAGGCGCTGGTAGACCACGTGGCTGAGCTGACAGCCACGCCCCGGGACCTCGTGCTCCGCTCCCTGCTGGCTCGCACCGTGGCCTCAGGCGGCCGTGACCTCATTGAGAAGGGCCACACTGTGGCCGAGGCCAGCTACGCCCGGGACGCCTGTGCCAAGGTACCCAAGAGGCGACTGGAAGGGGACACCAGGTGCCCTGCGCTGGAGGACAGGCTGGGGCGGCAGACTGGCCATACTGTCCCCCTAGGCTGTGTACCAGCGGCTGTTCGAGTGGGTGGTGGACAGGATCAATGGCATCATGGAAGCCCGGGGCCGAGACCCTCGGCGGGATGGCAAGGACACGGTGATCGGTGTGCTGGACATCTATGGCTTCGAGGTGTTCCCCGTCAATAGGTGGGCAGCCCAGCTAAGTGCACCCCACCTCGGACCCCACCCCCTGTGGCCAGCAAGGCTGAGGGGAGCCGGGCTGAGGCTGGGAGATGGGAACATCTGGAATCGCCCCCAGTCTTGCGTGAGGATGCCCTCACGCAAGCCAACCTTTTGGGGCTCATTTCTTCCGCCCGTGGCCATCCCAGCATGTGCACACAGCGATTAGGGTGGCAGAGCAGGGTTGGAGGTGCGTGAGCCACAGGGAGGCCACATAGGGTCCTGGCACCCGCAGAGGCAGTGGTACAGGAGCCCCCCTGACGGCCCCGCACCCCTCCCCAGCTTCGAGCAGTTCTGCATCAACTATTGCAACGAGAAGCTGCAGCAGCTGTTCATCCAGCTCATCCTGAAGCAGGAGCAGGAGGAGTACGAGCGCGAGGGCATCGCCTGGCAGAGCGTGAGTCCAGGCGCCGGGGCGCAGGGGCGGTGCGGTGCAGGGTTGGGGAAGATCGGCCTGGCACTCCCCGCTGGCTCCCCCACCAGGTCGAGTACTTCAACAACGCCACCATCGTAGAGCTGGTGGAGCGGCCCCACCGGGGCATCCTGGCGGTGCTAGACGAGGCCTGCAGTGCCGCAGGCACCATCACTGACCGCATCTTCCTGCAGACACTGGACACACACCACCGCCACCACCCGCACTACTCCAGCCGCCAGGTGCAGAGTCCCGGGTGGCCTGTGTGGCCACAGAGGGTGGTGGTGCATGCCCAGAGGTCACTACGCCCGGTGCACAGGGCCTAGGAGGAGCACAGCTTACCGCCTCGTCCAGGCAGGGGCTCTGGGACTGTCCCCTTGTGCGACCCCTCACCCCACCGTCCATGTCTCTACCTCGGTCCATCCCACAGCTCTGCCCCACTGACAAGACCATGGAGTTCGGCCGAGACTTTCGGATCAAGCACTATGCAGGCGATGTCACGTAAGGCCTGGGGTAATGGCAGGATCTTCTGCATGTCCCCAGACAGCAGCCGGGTCCCCTGCCTTTTCGGGTGCTGAAATGCCATCTTTACTCAGCATGCAGACAGGGCAGGACGCGTGCGTTTTTGGTTTTGCTTGTTTTCAGTTCTTGGGGTGGGACCCAGGGCTTTTGAACTGAGCTACATCCTCAGATTAAAAAAAAATTTTTTTTTGAGACAGGGTCTAAGTCACTGAGTTGCCCAGGCTGATCAAATTTGTAATCCTCCTGCCTCAGCCTCCCAGAGTGCTGGGATGATGGGCATTCACAATCATGCCTGGCAGGACACAGGTGGAGAGGATGGCGGTTTACACCTCCCACTGCATCCTGGGCATCTTTTAAGGCTGGAGGTGGGGTGCGGGGCTCAATCTTGCATCTCCTGGGAGCTCCCCTCCAGGCCTCACTGTGGTCCTCGGGCACCCCTGAACACCGGGGCTTGTCCTGGCCTCGCCCAGCCCGAGGGATCTGAGGTGACTCACAGAGGTCAAGTGTCTACCCTGAGCTTCCTAGGGCAGGAAATAGACTGGAGGTGCAGCAGCCTGGTGTGGGAACCGTCCTGTCGTCCACGCCTGAGCCTTCACAGGGCCTTCACAGGGCCAGGACTCGGCACCCAGCCTGCTGGTGATCCAAGGAGGTCACAGTGCTGAGGTGTTCATGCCCCAAGACCCGTTCCTGGTCCTGATTACAGCTGCCGATACAGAATCACAGTGGGTCCCATTCAAGCATCTTATGTAACTGAGGCAGAGAGGCTGGGCCACCCGACCACGTCACACAGCACCCATGTGGGCAGAGCTGTGATTCCCGGCTGGGACAGGGGGTCTGGCCACTGAATGTGTCCTCCCGTGGAGGAACTTCTGAGGGCAAGTCTTAGGTGATCAGAGAATGCAGATGTGGGGAGCGCCAGGGCAGCCTGGCCTGTGAGGAGAGGCAGGTGGGAGGTGTGCAGTGTGCCTGGGCCCCATCCCCTCAGCACAGTGGCCCTGGCAGGTACTCGGTGGAGGGCTTCATCGACAAGAACCGGGACTTCCTCTTCCAGGACTTCAAGCGGCTGCTGTACAACAGGTGAGCACGGCCGCTGGGTGCTCGGGGCAGGTTACAGCTGAGCTCCACGCTGGGCTGTGGGCTGTCCTGAGGCTGCTGGACACTAGCCCCTGCATGTGTGTCTGCAGCTCAGATCCCACCCTGCGGGCCATGTGGCCAGATGGGCAGCAGGACATCACGGAGGTGACCAAGCGGCCCCTGACTGCGGGTACAATCTTCAAGAACTCCATGGTGGCACTGGTGGAGAATCTGGCCTCCAAGGTACCCTGCGCCCCTCCACCCCTCACCTTCCAGAGCCTGATCTGTGCCCGGCCATGTCTGCCCAATGCAAAGGCCTCAGGGTCAGGCTTGGTAGGGCAAAGAGCCACTGGCAAGATTCAAACCTGACTCTACACTCCTCCACTGCTCTTGGGCAGGAGGGGCTGGGAGACCATCGAGATAGGAAACCAGCACTCACTTTCTTGGGGACCAGGCCCCAGGTCTGAAGACTGTAGCAGCCAGCTAGGAGCTAGGAAGGGGTGGGGCTAGTTCCAGCCCCACCCATTCTCCAGGCCCCTCCCCTTCCTGGCCCCTACCCTTGGCCCCGCCTCTACCTCTGGTTTCACCTCCCCTCCCTGCCCTGGACCTCTACCTCTGGTTTCACCTCCCCTCCCTGCCCTGGACCTTGGTGAGCAGTGATTTCTCCACCTCTTCTCGACCTCCCCCTTGTTCCTCAGGGACGCTTTTGTTTGGGTGGACAGACAGTGGCCACTGGCTGGGACCCCACATCCTCATGTCTCCGCAGGAGCCTTTCTATGTCCGCTGTATCAAGCCCAACGAGGACAAAGTGCCCAGGAGGCTGGACGAGAACCACTGTCGCCACCAGGTGTCATACCTGGGGCTCCTGGAGAACGTGCGGGTGCGCAGGGCCGGCTTTGCTTCCCGCCAGCCCTACCCAAGATTCCTGCTCAGGTGCGGGCAGCGGCGGGGCCCCTGTGAGGAGCGAGAGGGGTGGGCTCAGAGGGTCCCCAGGCAGGGCTTTGTGCACAGGGGTGTGAGCCAGCCACATGACACTAGTGACAGGTGTGAAAGGACACACCTGGTGAGGGCACACCCACAGGTGCCACAGGCCTCCAGGGACCCCCGCTCTGTACCCCTCCCTGGGCCAGGTCCCCACCACCCTATCCCACGGTCACAGGTACAAGATGACCTGTGAGTACACGTGGCCCAACCACCTGCTGGGCTCCGATAGAGCGGCCGTGAGCGCCCTGCTGGAGCAGCACGGGCTGCATGGCGACGTGGCCTTCGGCCACTCCAAGCTGTTCATCCGCTCACCCCGCACGCTGGTCACACTGGAGCAGAGCCGGGCCCAGCTCATCCCCATCATTGTGCTGCTGCTGCAGAAGGTGCGGGGGGATGTGGGGTGTGGGGGGGACCGACACGGGGCCCAGGGAGGGGTGTCCGCGGGTGAAGTCAGGGTCCTGCGCTGCAGGCGTGGTGTGCCGCCCAAGTCTGCCCATGGGTGTCCAGCCTGACGCTGATGGCCACGTGCTGGTTCCCTCTGCACTGGGGTCTCCCAGAGCTGTATGTGCTCTCAGGGGTGAGAAAGCACCCCCACCTGCTGCCGCCCCTCTTCCCACATTGGCTCCCTTCCTGGGGTACCTGGGGCCCCCTCAGTACCAGGCCCCAACTCTCCAAGCCTGGCACACACCAGCTGCTCCTTCCTGATTCTGAGGGCCCTCGAATAGGGCTGGACTGGTCCAGCTGGCCACGTGGCCACGCCTGCCAGAGCTCCTGGGACCATGGGTTTGGGTCGGGCTCCCTGGAGACCCACAGGGCTGCCCGGGAGACACTTAGGGCCAGGGTTGGGTTAGGAGGGTAGGGCTGCCGGGCCTGACTCTGTGTCCCATCCTGCCGGGACCCCCAGGCGTGGCGGGGCACCCTAGCCAGGTGGCGCTGCCGGCGGCTGCGGGCCGTCTACACCATCATGCGCTGGTTCCGGAGACACAAGGTCCGCGCTCACCTGGCCGAGCTGCAGCGGAGGTTCCAGGCTGCACGGCAGCCCCCCCTCTATGGCCGTGACCTTGAGTGGCCGCCACCCCCTGCTGTACTACAGCCCTTCCAGGACACCTGCCAGGCCCTCTTCTGCAGGTAGGCCCTCTGCCCGCCATGCTAGTCCCCTTCCCAGCACCCCGGGACATCTGGACCCAACACACCAGTGCCCTTGGTGAACAGGGACAGGCTGAGCCACACGGGCTGGCTGTCGCAATCCAGGATTGGTGGCAGAGACCTGATTCTCCCAGCACTGTGTTGGCCTTCAAGGTTCAGGGCCATGGTCAGCAAGGGGGAATATAGCTCATCAGGGCTGGATAGTAGGGGACTCTGTATTTGAAAAGGGCATTGAAGGATGAGTAGGAGTTCTCCAAGAGAAAGGGCACATGCAAGTATGCTTAGAGTGGAAGGGTCTGAGGACAAGCATTGGGCACAAGGGGCAGAGACCAGAGAGGTAGAGCCAAAGGGCAGCCAGTGCAGATGGGACAGGCTCTGACCTCTGACCTCACCCTCTCCCAGGTGGCGGGCCCGGCAGCTGGTGAAGAATATCCCACCCTCAGACATGGCTCAGATCAAGGCCAAGGTGGCAGCCATGGGGGCCCTGCAGGGGCTGCGTCAGGACTGGGGCTGCCGGCGGGCCTGGGTCCGGGACTACCTGTCGTCTGTGAGTCCTGCGTGGGCCTCTGGGGGTAGCACGGTGCCTGCAGCTCCTGCTAGCCACACCCATGACGCCGCAGTCTCACCTTTCCATCCAAGCCGGCTCTGTCTCTGGAGCTGCACATAGAGGGCAGGAGTAGCAGTCACTGGCCGGGCAGAGGGGCAGGACAGGGAGGGGTGGCAGTGTCCTCCGTGTCCCTGGGTGTCCCGGAAGGAGGGCTCTGTGCTTCAGCCCTCATGGAGCCCATCACTGCCCAGATCCTGGGCGTGGCTGTGACTCAGTTTCCCAGGCAAAGGGCAGCCTCAGTGATGAGAGGCAATAGGGACCCCAGGCAACCCTGCCGCCCTCTGTCCACAGGGCTCCGACAACCCTGCGGCCTCAGGCCTGTTTGCCGAGCGACTGAAGACCCTGCGGGACAAGGACGGCTTCGGGGCTGTGCTCTTCTCTAGTCACGTCCGGAAGGTTGGGACCTAGCCTAGGACCATGGGGGACACGGGTCAGGGGGATCGGAGAGGCCCAGACTCAGCTGTTTCTAAAACCCAGAAATGCAGCCAGGCGGGAGCAGGCCCAAGGATGGGAGGGGCGCCCCAGTGAGGTGCAGGGTGGGGGGCCTCGCCAGCCTGGGCCCAGCCACCCCTCCCACAGGTGAACCGCTTCCGCAAGAGGCGGGACCGGGCCCTCCTGCTCACGGACCGGCACCTCTACAAGCTGGACCCCGGCCGGCAGTACCGGGTGATGCGCTCCGTGCCCCTGGACGCGGTGAGCTGGGGGAGGGGCCCCGAGCGGGGAGCACTGCCTCAGTCTCGCACTAACACCCAGGCACCCGGGACCCTCTGCAGAGCTTGTCCAGCCTTGCACTGCTCACAGGCTGCAGGGTCTGGGCCCCAGCCCCACATCATCCCCTGCCACCTCCCGAGGGATCCTGTGTCCACTCCTGCCTGGCTCTGTGGCCTCCTTGCTCCTGTAATTCTTCTTCCCAATAGAAGAAGGAGCAGCCTGGGCTGGGGCTCCCCCAGGACTCCCCCACCTTGGGGTCCTGTGACTGTCGCAGCAGACGGGCCGTTGTCAGGCCCTTGTCAAAGGCGGTAGCCAGGTGCAGGTGTGGCCACTAAGGGGTCATTAAAGCGAAACAAAACTAAAACCTCGGCTCCCCTGCTCGCTGGCTGAGTCTGAAGCAGGAGGATCGCAGGTTCCAGGCCAGCCCTGGCAACTCAGCAAGACTAAGAAAACAAGGGGGGCAGAGCAGGGGCCGTAGCTCGGTGCGAAGGCCCTGGATTCCATCTCCAGGTATGCAAGAGGCAAACAGGAAAATTACCACAAACAAGAGCTGCGTAACCATAGGTGAGCAGAGGTGCAGTGACCAACAGAAAGATCTAGAATGTTGTCAGGGGAGAAACTCCTAGTGAATGAAGTCCTGCCCAGTATGTCCTGTCAGCATGACAGGCTGGCCTTGAACTCACCATGTAGCCCTTGCTGGCCTTGAACATGCGTGTCGATCCTCCTGCCTCAGCCTCCCAAGTGCTGGGATTACAAGTGTACACCATGCCTGGCTTCAATGCTTCCTCCTGTTGGCAGGGGCCCAAATGGGAAGGTGGGGTGCTGGGGGCAGCTGGGCTTCCGGAGGCCAGCTAGGGAGAGGTACACTGAGCCTGCGCTCTGTGCCCAGGTGACTGGACTGAGCGTGACCAGCGGACAGGACCAGCTGGTGGTGCTGCATGCGCGGAACCAGGACGACCTCGTGGTGTGTCTGCACCGCTCCCACCCGCCGCTGGACAACCGCATCGGGGAGCTGGTGGGCGTGCTGGCCGCGCACTGTCAGGGGTGAGCCTGGGGGTGGGGACAGGGCTCGGGGAGCCCCATGAGCCCCCCTGAGCCCTGCCCACCCTGACCCCCGATGCTCCTACTGCAGGGAGGGCCAGGCACTGGAGGTGCGCGTCTCCGACTGCATCCCACTGAGCCAGCACGGGGCCCGGCGCCTCGTGTCGGTGGAGCCCAGGCCAGAGCAGCCAGAGCCGGACTTCCACTGCAGCCGCGGGGCCTTCACTCTCCTCTGGCCGAGCCACTGAGTCCCTCCGTGCACCCGGGCCAGCCACACAGAAGCCAGCACAGCCGTCCCTACGTGGTGCTGCACACTGATTAATAAAGATGCGATGTCCATGCCCAGTGTGGCCAGGGCCTGGTAGATGGGCAGTGTGAGCATCTGGACCCCTGATCACCGCTGTTGGCAGGGGGTCTCCCAATCTGGAGGATGTAGCCTGGAGCCTGTGGTCTGAGCGTGGCACCAGCCCTAGGTATGTGGGAGCTCCAAACACCCCCACCAGCCACAGGGCCCTCACCCATGGCATCCTGGTCATGGCCCCATGCTTAAGGAGCCCGGGGTCATCGCTGCAAGCAGGGTGGGGGGGCCACTGGGGCACAGAGAAGCCCTGGGCTTTTGTGAGAGGTGCTGGTGGCAGTCATGGTGCAGGGCCAACGGCTTCTCGGCCACCCGCTGTCTGTGCCAGGTACTAGTGAGGTGTGGGAGGGGCACTCGGTCCCCAAGGGGCTGCTGGGAAACCAGGTCAGGACAGCACCCAGCAAGGCCAGGCCAGGCAGTGGCACCCACCAGCCAGGGCCACAGAGCCGTATCTTCGGCCCCCTCAGCCCCTCAGCCCCCAGCCTCCATTTCCCCCTCTCCCACGGTGTCGCTGGGACCTCCCTCCTGGGACACAGGTTGGGGCCGCACCCTTGCTCACTTGTATGTCAGCCTCAAGGGTCAGCGTCTATCACCAGGGCCTCTGAGGCACATGGACTGAGGACTGCCTGGTGCCCATGCAGCCAGACGTCTGCAGGTGCTGGCAGTTGAGGTGACCCCCACTGTTCCCAGGGGCCACCACAGTGCCACCCCACCCCAAACCTGGCAGCTTCTGAGCAATCCAGCCCCTCAGAGCAATCGGACGCGAAGGGTCCCCTGGGCTGTCCTGGACATTAGCCGTGTCCCTGGTCCTTTGAGGAATGCCTTGTCACAGCGCCTGGCAGCATGAGGAATGCCTTGTCACAGCGCCTGGCAGCATCTGCTGGCTGCTGTCCCTGGAGCCCTGCCAGGGCTGCAGGGTCACCACCCTTTTCAAACAAAGGCTCCCGGGGCCTTAGGGAGGCCTAAGGCAGGTGTGTGTGGGTGTGTGGGGGTGGGTGCACCCGCGCACACACAAGCTCAAGCATTCCTGCAGCACAAGATTTCAGGGCACCCCGGGATGCAGGAGGCCAGACTAGCGATATCTATCCCGTGGCACCATTCATACATGCCACGTGTCACTCTGCAAACCTTTGCATGGCGCTCAGCAAGTGTTACCTCCAACACTTTTCGAGTGTTCTCCACATAATAACCATCATCACCGGCACCCCAACTCCAGGTGAGGAAAGCATTTCCAGGACTTCCCTGGCACCCCATTTCCTGAGGGGCCGGTGCCAGGACTCCCTATACCAGTGACCTCAGGGACAGGCACACACACTCCATGTCAACACACAATGCAGGTGGTGCCATCAGACAGGAGGATCATTTTGCACACAGGAGTGACCCCTGGGTGTTGGGATGTGGTCACTGATGTGAGACAGCTCCTCTGTCTGTCCCAGCCCATTCACATTTCCTACTAGAAGCGGCGATGTACACCTATGATCCTAGCACTTGGGAGGCTGAAGCAGGAGGGTTGCTGCAGGTTTGAGGCCAGCCTGGGCTACATGGTGAGTTCAAAGAGACAATCCTAAAGATGGCCTTTGTCTTTTTTTTGTTTGTTTGTTTGTTTGTTTTTGTTTTTGTTTTTTTGAAACAGAGTCTCACTGTGCCCTAAAGGCTGGCCTTCACCTTGCTATGTAGATGTCTTTTTTTTTTTTTTTCTTTTTTTGGTACCAGGGATCAAACTCACGACCTTGTACTTGCCAGGCAGGCACTTAAGCCACTGAGCTAAATCCCCAGCCCAGATGTCTTTTTTTTTAAATTTAAACTTAAATTGGTCTCCCTCCAACAAATGCTTAGACTTAGTTCTTGAAATTATCCTGGGATGTATCTGCTGCTTCTTTATTGGTGTTTAACTCTCATCCTATACCAGTCACCATTCAGCAAATATGCGATTTAGTAATTTTACTGTATTCATAAGGTCGTGCAACGAACCAGCATCGTGGTCTCGCCTTGGAGTGAGGTGGGATTTGCATACATGTTTATAACATCCTGATCATCTCAACCTGTCTCTACCTTGCCTCCTCTTCCTTGCTCCTTTCTCTGGTCTGTTAAGTTTCCCTTAGGTTTATTGTAATCCCAATAATGTAATCTCATCATATTGTAATCCAATTACTGTAATCCCTTTTCTGTCCTCCTTCAGGTCCAGGAAGTTTTATATTTGTAATCCCATTGAAACCTTATTGGAATCCCAGTGGGTAAATTGCAATCTACCACCTCCAGTGCAACCCACGGTGAGAATAAAGACACTAAAACATATTCATAGTTACGAGCAGCCAAGAGGTCCTGAGTCTGGGCCAGGTGAGGACACAGAGAACAAAGGCCTCTATCCAAGGTCTCACCCAGCATTTATTAACTCGTGCAGAGGGGCGTGGCTGGAGGATGAGTGACGGTGAGCATGGTGGGAATTTTGTGAGTAGCTGAGCTGAGCTGGCCTAGTGGAGAGAAAGCAGCTCTGCAATATGCAGGGAGAAGGGTGTGTGGAAAGACCGACCTGCATTTTCGGGGTAGCATTTGAATGATTCAGGAGGCTGTTGTTTCAGTTTCTGATATGTAAATTTTGTGCCCGGGAAGTCATAGCCTCTCATCTTGAGGCTGGAACCCAGCTGACATTCCTGGAGCTGTGTGGCTCTGCCATCCCTCTGGGCTCAACTCTTTATAGGGAACAGGATGCGTGGGGTCAGGAAGCTGGTGGCCGGCTTCCAGGACCACACGTCAGCACCACAGCGGCCTTACGTGCAGGGCTTGGAGCCTGGTGAAGAGAGAAGGACGCAGCTCAGCTCGGTACACATCAGTACATGGAGACAGGGCTCATTTAACTAACACAGAGGTAATTGTTCTGTGTTCAAGCAGAGCTGCCCACGTCATATTCTACACTGGTTTTCATGCCATTTTTTCTTTTTTTAGATCCCCTATATTAGAAAAAAAAGTAATAACTCTGAGTCTAGATGAATTTGCTTAACATGATCTCCAAATCCAACCATTTTCCTGCAAATGACATAACTCCCCTCTTGTTTAAGACTGAGTAATACTTTCCCCTCCCAAAAAAAAGAATTTTGTTTATCAGTTTTGGGTAAAGGCACCAAAGAATCAAAAGCACATGATAGCCAGGTGTGGTGGCTCACACCTGTAATCCCATCACTCAGGAGGCTGAGGCAGGAGGTTCACTGCAAATTCAAGATCAGCCTGGGCTACAAAGTGAGCTTGAGACCAGCCTCAACTGTGTAGTGAGACCCTGTCTCAAAAAAAAAAAAAAAAACCAACAAACCAAAACAGACAAACAAATAAAAAGCTCATGGTAGCACATGTCTGGAATCTCAGCAGTCAGGAGGCTGAGACAGGAGGATTATGAGTTCAAAGCCACCTGAAGCTACATAATGAATTTGCAGCCAACTTAGACTAATAGTGAGCCCCTGGAGCTAAACAAATACATTTATAAAACACAAAAACCCTAAGCATTTCACCCACCTGTGGACATGCGGCTCTGCCAGGGGCCCCGGGTCCTGAGCGCTGCGGCCTCAGCCCTCTGGGGAATGATGCCACCAGCTGACGCCAGCTGGCACTGCACCCTCTTAAGTCACCGAGTGCTGGGTGACCTCCCGTGACACGATCCCTGCTGGCCGCTGCTCATGGGAGCTTTTCAGGGACACCAGCCACAGTGGTTAGAGCAGTGCTTGTCTAAAGGCTTTGCTGTCCATTTACTTAGGCTAAGAACCCTAAGTAGATTTACAGCACTTCTGAGCTCACGCTGCCCAGGAAATAAGTCACAAGGGGATTTACAGGGCTACAAAGTGTGGCTGCGTTGAAACAGGACCTGGGCTACAGTGCAGGGAGAAGAGAGTCACAGAGGGCCTTTGGAGATCAACAGAGGCCTCGGAGGGGCTGCTTATAGAGCACCAGCAGGTCTGACGGGCCGGATTTGAGGCTGCTCATCAGTCCAAATCCAAGACTGTTGTCAATTGGTCCACATAGCTCTAATCTCAAGCCTTCTGAATCCAGCGTGCTGATTGGCCCAAATTCAATTCTACTACTTGGTTCAGATTCAAACCCACTGCAGGTCAGAACAGCACCTCCTGGAGGGGACCTGACAGCCTGTGTTTCCAAGCAAATGTTGGGGCCAAACTATGGCGTCGCGGCGTCCGGGGGGGCTGTCTGTGCTCACCTCATCATGGCTCACTGGGGCTTGGGGGGTCGGGATGTTAACGGGTCTGGATCCCAAGAGCGGGGGAGGGGTGTGAGGGGAGGGGCATGACAGCCGTCAGCCTGACCAGGGGGCGGGACAGGGGACAGGCAGGACGCTCTCCTCTGTCTCAAGGCCAGGCCTAAGGCCAGGCCTCCTTGACCTGCTTGCCAAGGGGTTTGGGTGCTGAGGCTCCAAGTGGCAGCATGCCAGGCGGCGCTGCTGAGCCGGAGTTGCTGTAGGACAGCCCGCAGAGTCCCAGGGACGCGGGCTCTGGTCTCAAACTCCTCGGCTCAGGCGATCCTCCTGCCTCAGCCTCCCCAGCAACTGAGACTCCAGGCACGCACCACCTGAACACAAGTACTGTAAAACAGACTGTGACCACAGGAAGCAGCCCTGCTATGATGGCCTTGGTCCTTGTCTTTCTTTCTTTTTCTTTTAATAAATTTTTCTTTTCTTAAAAAAATGAGGTTTAGGGGCTGGGCATTTAGCTCAGTGGCATAAGCATCTGCCTGGCAAGCACTAGGTCATGAGTTTAATTCCCGCACCAAAAAAAAAATTAAAATGAGGTCTTGCTATGTAGCCCAGGCTGGCCTTGAATTCACTATGTAGCCCGGGCTGGCCTTGACCTTAAAGCAATCCTCCTGCCTCAGCCTCCTGACTGCTGAGATTATAGATATGCACCATCACATCCATCTCCATCCTCAGTGCTTACACTGGGCTTTAGGCATGACAGTGCCATCCATGAGAAAGGTAACACAGGACATTAATAAAGCAGCGATTTGAACAGGCATTTGCCTGCCAGATTTAAGTCAGGATGAACCAGTTCCCAGGAGTTTGCCTGGCTCTGCACACCTCTTTGTGAGGCTCTGGGTGTGACAAGGACCAGACCAGGGTCTGCAAATGATACCAAGGACCGAAGGGCCCTTCCTGGCTTGGGCTCCAATTGCTTGTAGAGCAATCACGTGAGTTCTCAGAGTGACCACGCTGGCGACAGATGAGGGACAAATGTCCCTGCCAGATGACAGACTCAACTCAGTTGTTTGCTATTTATTCAGCAGCTGCTGAGATTGAACCCAGGGACTCATGCATGTTAGAAAATACTTCAACCCCTGAGCTACATCCCCAGCCCTCTTTAGTCCAGGCCAGCCGGGGAAACTCAGTGAGACCCTGTCTCAGAATAGAAAATAAACAGGCGCTGAAGCTCAAGACAGAACATATGGTTGGCATGCACGGTCTGCCCCACTTCTCAGCACAGAAAGGGAGGGAGACTCTGTGTGTGTGTGTGTGTGCTGAGATAAGGTCTCACTATGTAGCCTAGGGTGGTCTTGAACTTTCAATCCTCCTGCCTCAGCCCGGGTTGCTGGGATTGCAGGTGGGGGCCACCACGCCTGACAAAAGAATGGTTTTGAGCCTGATTTTACCTTTGACTAGAACTACTGAAATGAGCCCCCAAGGGTCTCTGCAGAGTGTTTGTTTTGTGGTTTTTGTTTTTGTTTGTACCAGGGTTCAAACTCATGACCTCATGCTCACCAAACAGGTGCTTACCCCACTAAGCTAAATTCCCAGCCCTGTTTTGTTGTTTTTTGAGACAGGGTCTCACTGTGCAGTTCAGGCTGATCTTGAACTCACTATGTAGCCCAGGCTGGCCAGGAACTCACGGCGATCCTCCTGCCTCTGCCTCCCAACTGCTGAAATTATAGGCGTGTGACACGACACCCAGCTGCAGGTCTCTCTTTGAAAGAGGTCTTCTCTCATCTCAGAGGGGAGAAGGCCTTTTCCTAGCACCGTGGGGAGCTGGGGGAACAGTGAGTGTCACTGACTGGGTGTCACTGGACACCCAGAAGTGTGGCCTTGCTTGACACCCATGTTCACCCTGGAAAGTGGGCCTCACGTTGCTTCGCATCACCCTTGGCCAGCTGCGGATACAGATGGGAATGATTTTATTCTTTAGATCCACAAATGGCCATTCAGGGCAAACCCCGGCACTGCTAATACTCTGAACCTTCTTCTATTTGCATGAGCAGAAGTGGACTCCTCCTCCGACAGCATTTTGTGGCATTTTCCTAACTCACACTCTGAGAGCCATTAAAGAACAGGTACCACAGGTACAGCAGGCCGGAGCAAAGCTGTGAGGAGTACTGGGTGTGAGACCTGCATTGAGACACCAGGTGTTGGGCAGCAGGGCTGCAGAGTCAGGGCTGGGATGACGGTTAGCCTTTCCCCTAAGGTGGCACACACAACATCTATCCCAATTAAGAATTTCCACCCCCCCCCCCAAAAAAAGACTAGAAAGCCGGGGATTTAGCTCAGTGGCTTCAGCACCTGCCTGACAAGTGCAAGGTCATGAGTTTAATCCCTGGTACTAAAAAAAAAAAAAAAAAAAGAATTTCCACACCTTCCAGCACTCAGGAGGCCGAGGCAGAAGGATCCTTGCAAGCCCTAGACCAACCTGGGCTACCAAATGAGCTCAAGTTCAACCTGAACTGCACGAGACCCTGTCTCCAAAAAAAAAATTCCACACCTGATTGTCAGCTACTCCTTAGATTTTTTTTTTTGGGGGGGGGACAGTTCTGGCGATTGAACTCACAGCCTTCGCCCTGAGCTACCTTCCCAGTCTTGTTTTTACTTTCAATTTTGAGACAGGATCTGCTAAGCCCAGGTTGGACTAAGGAGATTGTAGATGACTTGGGAGAGTTTTGCTTGTTTTGAAATCCAAATGTCTGGGAACCAGCAATCTAGAATAACCCTATCCAACAGAAAAAGAAATCAACCCACACAAGGAATGTAAGTGTTCTAGTAACCATATTAGAAACATAAAAGGAGCCAGGCGCCTGCAACCTGCAATCCTAGCACTTGGGAGGCTGAGGCAGGAGCATCACCATGAGTTCCAGGACAGCCTGGGCTACACAGCGAGTCCAAGGAAGCCAGATCTACATGATGAGACTCTGTCTCCAAAGGAAAAGAAAGAAAGAAAGAAAGAAAGAAAGATTTTCATCAAAAATCATACTAATTTTATTCGACCATTGCAGAGAGAGAGTAAAATATATCAAATGAGTCCATTGTGCAAAAAGAAAATTTAAATTGTATTTTATTTACAACAGCTTATCCAAAATATTATTATCTGAATGTGCGATCAATATAAAGACGCTTACCAGGGCATGGTGGTAGTGCAGCTCTGTAATCCCTGCCCTCGGGAGGCTGAGGTAGGAGGATTGCCGCAAGTTTGAGGCCAGCCTGGGCTACACAGTGAGTTTAAGCACACTATAAATTACAAAGTGAAATCCCTGTCTCAAAAAAATTTTTTTCATTTTAAAACTATTTTTTGCTGTACTAAACATTGAACCCAAACTCTTGGCACTGAACTACATCCCTAGCCTTTATTTTTTGTTTGTTTTGTTTTAATTTTGAGGTAGTTTCTAAATGACTAAGTTGTCCGGCTGGGCTGGAATTTGTGATGGCCCTGTCTCGGCCTCCCAGAGCGCTGAGAATACGGGTGTGCGCGCCACGCCGCGTTTATAGTTTCCATTTTTTTATACGAAGCCTCCGCCACCCACCGTGTCCCACTGCCGCCAGACCCCGCGCCCGGTCCGCAAGCCCGGCGGGTCGCAGCGCCGGGCAGGACTCCGGGAAGCGGTGAACCAGCGCGGCGCGGGGGCGGCCAGCAGGGGGCGCGAGCGCGCAGTGCACGGGCTCGACGCGGTGACCGCAGCTGCCGGCGCGGATCCCGCCCCCGGGAGCGGGAGCCAGGCCGCGGGGCCCCACCTGCCTGGGCCTCTGTCCTGCTCCGTGGAGCCCCGCAGGAAGGAGGCGGCGTGAGGGTCTCGGAGCACCGCCCCCCGACCGCTCAGAGAAACGGGGCGACCCATCGCCGCCAAGGGGACCTGGATAGGACCCCGGGACCCGCAGCAGAGCCCCCCTCCCACCGCCCTGCTGTAACTGCCCTCCGCGGGGCAGGTCTCCTGAGGCCGAGGAAGCACCGAGCGCCCCTCCCTCCCCACAGCACCAGGCCCCGTCTCTCTCCCAGGTGGTCACCCCTCAGTCCTCGGGAGCACCCCTGCGTTTCCTGAGAAAAGCCCCAGCCAGGTGCTCTTCCGGAAGAAGCCATGCAGTGGTTTCTGCTTTCTCTGATTTCTCCTCGCCCTTCTGTCCTGTTTTGTTGACACAGGGTCTCGCTGTGTAGTTCAGGCTGGCCACTTGCTATGGAGCCCAGGCTTGGGCATCCCCCTGCCTCAGCCTCCGGATTGCTGGAATGACAGGCGTGGGCCACCGCCACAACCAACATCTACTCACCCTTGCATGTTGCGGTCGCCACCGCAGGGAAACTCAGAGGCCTGGCTGCCGGAGGTTCCTGTACCTTTCTAGAAGGCCACACTTATCCGGAAGAGTGGTTCTCCTGCTCGTCCCTCTTGCCTGTGCAAGGGCGCGGCGGACGCCACAGCTCGCCTCTTTTCACAACCAGCGGTGAGATCCGTGCTTCAGCGGAGGGGCCTTGGCACCAGGAGGCCACGGGACTGCGGCCCCGCGACCCCCACAGGCGGGGTCTCTCATGCTTAGACACGGCGTAGACCCTGCGTGGGTGAACTAAGCTTTTTCAATGAAGTTTTTAAAATTGCATTGGTTCACTGACTACTGCCAAAAAATACGAGCCGGGTAAAATCCCTGATAGGATTATAGATAAGGAAGAATTGTTACACTCGTTCAAGCTTTTATTCCACTGGCTATTCGAGTGTTTCTATGGCTTGATTGGCTTTTTTTTTTTTGGTACTGGGGATTAAACTCACGACCTTGCGCTTACCAGGCAAGCACTTAAGCCACTGAGCTAAATCCCCAGCCCGCTTGATTGGCTTTTGTGGGGCTCCCCTCCTCCTTTTTTTAGGTTTTTGTGCTAAGGTAGTTCAGGCTGGCCTTGAACTCATTGCTGTAGCCCAAACTGCCTTTAACCTCTCAGCCGCAATCCTCCTGCCTCAGCCTCCCAAGTGCTTGGATTACAGGTGTGCGCCACTGCACCCAGCTCGGCCTGATTTAAAAAAAAAAAAAAAATCAAACTACCCTATTAAATGCAGCCCAGTCCGTTTACCAGTACGGATTCCTGTCGGGAAGAGCACGCTAGGCCGCTTCTCTGTGATGCAAGCGCGTGTGTCTGAGCCGCGCCACCAGCCACAGACGCTGCTCCAGACGCGCCCCCACGCACTCACGCGCACTTCCGGCGAGGGCCCGGCTGCGCGCGCGGGTCCGGGCCAGGGCGCAGCCGCCGCCGCAGCCCTCGGGGCAGCCGCGTGTCCGCCTCGCCGCAGGCTGCGTCCACTCGGCTCCCGCAGCGCGGGGCGCAGATTCTGATGGCGACTGGGCGGGTAAACACCGCCCCAGAGGGGCCGGAATACGCGACGTGGCTGCCAGGTTGTGAGTACAGGAAAGCCGGGAATCTAAAACTGACGCCAAAGGGAGTCAGAATTCTGTGTCATTTCCCACTGTTTTAAAGCACAGAGGACACGATGCCCAGAAAAGGGCTCGCTCCACGCCAGCCCCTGAGCGTCACTGTCACTGCGGCTTGCAAAAGTGACAGGAAGTTACCAGCCACTGATGGAGGCCAGAGAAGGGCGCACACTCCACCTGTCCCCTTGTTCCAGGCAGCTGAGCTAGACAGAAATATTCCAGTTGGTCAGACGGGGCTGGGCCCTCAGCCAGCGCAGAAGCCCGGTGCTTTGTAACGCCAGGGAGACAGACACCTCGACTGTGGGCCAGACCTCAAGACAAAAGATCAATCAAATGCACCCACACACTTCAGGAATTGATATTCTAAGTAGGTCTCTATCAACCTGAGGAAGCCAGGAGTCACCATCCCAACCCCCTACAGGAAGAGTCACTGCTCTATATGCATGCCTGCTTGTGGCATGACTCGCTTCCCTATTTGTTCCTGATTTAATCAATTTTACCTGAGCGATTAATCTTATTGGTTGGCCATAGTTCTGTCCCGCCTCTTGCCCACCTTGCAAGTTCCCCTTTTTCCCACCTTAGACTTGCTCACTCTGTGGTTTTACTCTATAGAAGTCCCTAGAAAAGAGTCTTTGGCAACCCACTGGACCCCTTCTGTCTCTCTCCGAGACAGAAGCTCTTTTTCTCTCCATAAATATATTGTGCTCCGTTGTTCCTAAAATTCATTCTTCAGTTTTAGAGAACATGAACTCTTATCCGATATGTAGTTGGCTGGGAGTTTCTTTCCCCTGTATCACCCTCCTGCCGTCCACCGAGGTAAGGAAAAGTCCAGGCCCCCAGGTAGGTTCAGCCCCAGCCCTGCCTGGGCCACCCTGGCCAGTGTGAGAAACATTGGAAGGCCCTGGCCCCTACTTCTGTAGCACCCATGGGCGTCCCCCGCTGAGTCCTGCTCAACTGGGAAGTTTTGAGCAGAGTCAGGCACCGTGGCAGCTGCCTGTAATCCCAGCAAGGCACAGACCTGTAGTCCTGGAAGGCTGAGGCAGGAGGATTGCAAGTTTGAGCCCAGTTCACTTAATTTAGCAGTTTAGTGAGACTCGGTCTCAAATTTTTTTTAATGAAAAAAGTGTTTTTAGAGGTGTGGGGACGTAGCTAATTGCAAAGGTCTTGGGTCCAGCCCCCAATACCAAATATGTATCGCTTTTAGGCACTAAGTTTTGGCGGGGGGGGGGGCTGAGACTCAGGAGTAGATGATGTCAAGGTTGAGCCCTGATTATAGCAGAGGGAGCAGGAGGACAGGGTGGGAAGACCCTGCCACACGGCTCTCTCTTCCCCTCCACTTGGGGGTGCAGGGATCAAACCTGTGCCTCATGAGTGCCAGGCACCCACATTACTGAGCCAGGCCCCCAGCCCCACGCTGGCTCCCTGGGTTGTGACAGATTCCTTTATCACACGTGTTTGTGGAGCAGCTATTCTGAGAAACACTGATAAGTATTTTCTATAAAAACTACAAAACTCCACGGTGCCCGCAGCCCTATAGACCCAACTGCTCGCTTTCCCAGTGCTGAGCCAGGCTCTGTCCAGACCTCGGGAGGCTCCGTCCTGTGCCAAGGGCTTGGCCCGGCTCCAGTGGACTTCTGGTCCCCGCTGCTGTCCTGCTCCACGCGTGTTCTCCCTGACTGCCATCTGCACACCTCACACCGTGCTCTCTGAAAGTGTTAGCCTGTCAGTGGGAAGGGACAAGGCGACAGCACCAAGCAGGGCCACCTGCTGGACCCTGACTGGGGAAATGGTCAGGCCACAGTATTGGGGAAAGATTCAGAGAGCTACAGTCAGACAGGAGATCAGGGCCTGTAACCCTCACACTCCAGAGGCTGAGGCAAGAAAATCACCATGAGTTCAAGGCCAGCCTGCACTACCCGGTGAGACCCTGCCCCAAAAGAAAAAGAAAAAGAGAAAAAGAGAAAAAGAGAAAAAGAGAAAGAGAAAGTGAAGGAGAAAGAGAGAAAGAGAAAGAGAAAAAGAAAGAAAAGGACAGAAGGAGTGGTACATAACAGTGGTTCCAGCTACTTTGAAGGCTGAGGCAGGAGGATCCCTTGAGTCTAGGAATTCAGCCTGGCAATGTAACAAGGGGCTGTCTCAAAATACAGAACAAAACACAGAACAAAAAGCAGAGCTCCACACCATGAGTCATAGGATGTGAATGAAGCCACGTGAGGAGATAGCGCTGTACCATGCCTTTTGACATCTGTCAGTGCTACAGGTTTACCGAGTAAAAACAGCTGTTCGCTAGTGGCACACGCCTGTCATTCCAGCACTCTGGGACGCTGAGGCAGGAGGAGTGCAAGTTGAAACACAGCCTGGGCAACTCAGTGAAGCCTTGTGTGTCTCAAAACTTAAAAAAAAAAAAAAGATAAGGGAGGGTGGCCTGGGAATGCAGATCAGTGCAAAGGCCCTGGGTTCACTCCTCAGGACTGGAGGGACCCAGTTGCTTATGTGAGTTTGCTTACAACAAAATAAAAACTGGAAATGACCTAAATGTCCAGCCACAAAACATCTAAATAACATCTAAACATTTAAAGTGCTATTAAAAATAAATAAATAAATTGCTATTCAGGCTGGGGAGATAGCTTAGGGGTACAGGGCCTGCCTGGCAAGTGTGAGGTCCTGAGTTCGATTTCCGGTACATAAAAAATAAGATAAATTGCTATCAATGAGGAGGGTAGAGACAACTGCTTTGCTTTCGGTATTCTGTGTGTGACAACACATCATTATGGTTCAGAAATAGTTGCACACACCGTTAGGAAGCAGAAGCAAATCAGAAAAAACAAAGACAGCGTAGAGAGGTAGTACACAGAATGACAGGACTCTAGAAGTTTTTCTTTGGTTTTTGTCTTTTGTTTTTTCGAGACAGGATCTTGCTATGCAGCCCAGGCTGGCCTTGAACTCAAGGTGATCGTCCTGCTTCAGCCTCCCGAGTGCCGGGATTTCAGGTGTGCACCACCACACCTTGTTGTGAAATTATTTTTCTTTTTTTAAAATCCATTTTATTTCAAAAAGAAAAAAGAGGGCCAGGGATTTAGCTCAGTGGCTTAAGCGCCTGCCTGGCAAGTGCAAGGTCATGAGTTCGATCCCCGGTACCAAAAAAAAAAAAACTCAAAAAGAAAAAAGAAAACAAAGTTTTTTTTCAAACCCATTGTATTTCAAGGAGAAAAAAATTAAAAATTTCAAAACACGCCAATCAGGATTTTTTTCATTTTAAATTTCTTTGGGAATTTTTTAGTAAGTTTTTAACAAAATACACTTTAAAAATACTTCTACTACCTCGGTTAACACTAGATTAAGCAAGAAAGCAGGTCAACCAGCGGAGGACAAAGAGGTGGGGATCTCCTGCCCTTGTGGCCGGTGGCAGGGAGAGACCCCTCCCAAAGCAGCTGCCCTGCCAGGCCGCCCACCCTGCCTCGCCCCTGGGTCAGGGCAGCTTTGGAAACGAGGTCCATCGAGGCTGCGGCAGCCTGGCAGGGCTGGGGGCCGCAGGGCACTGGTCTCAGCCATGCGGAGCCCACATGGGCAGGACGTGCAGCTGGGCAGGACGGGCAGTGCGGCCACTATGCACGCAAAGCAAGCGGGTCCTGCAGTGACAGGAAGTCAGGGCTGAGACCTGGAACCCTCCGCTGAGCCACAGCCTGCAGTGGGCAGAGACGGGACCTGTGCAGGGACAGCTTCCGTGCAGCCTGGTGGCATCGGTGGGAAGGTGGCACCACCGGGAGGACAGGGTGGCCTGGACTTACTATGTACACAAGGGTGACCTTGACCTTAAAGCAATCCTCTGCCTCGGGCTCCTGAGTGATGGGACTATGGGCATGCGTCATCACGCCCTGCTAAATTAGCAGATTCTTGTTTTGTTATGTTTGAGACAGGGTCTCATGTAGTGCAGAGTGGCCTCAAACTCATGGTGACCCTCCTGTCTCACCTGCCTGAATGCATGTGCCACCACATCCAGCTGAATTAGTAGATTCTTAATTGATTCTTCACAGTATGGGTGGGCCTCGCCTAACTACTGGAAGGCCTTCAAACACAGGTCTTTTAAGAGAGGATTCTGGCCTCAGATAGCCTTTAGACTCCAGCTGTAGTGTCACCGGCACCCTGGTCTCAAGTTTGCAGCCTGCCCTGTGGGTTCCAGACTTGCAATCCTGACAACGGCAACATGAGCTAAGTCCTAAAAATGAGTCTCTCAGATAGACAGGTAAATCTGAATTCTGTTCATGAAACAAAAATTTACTGTTCAGGAGGCTGAGGCAGGAGGATCTCAAGTTTGAGGCCAGCCTGGGCAACACAGCAAGATCCCGAGAACCCATCTTAAAAAAACTGGGGCTGTGGCTCTGACAGCAGTTAGTATGCAGAGAGCCTGGGTTCATTTCCAGCACAAACACAAAACAAAACACTCAATGCTACAGATCATTTGCATAGTAGGATTTGTGACGCAAATGTGTGTGTGCACACGCAGATGTAAATCTGCATTTAAAGTTTTGCATAGGGACTCCTGTGGCACCTTTGGTGGTTGGTGGAACTTTGGGTCATTCTCATTTTCTTATTTTTTCCTTTTCTGAATTTTCCAAAGTTCCTACAAGAAAAACACTCTTTAAAAGAAAAAAATTCTTCTTTGTGTTTTGAGACAGGATCTCACTGCGTAACTAAGGCTGGCCTTGAACTTGTGGTGATCCTCCCACCTCAGCCACCCAGTGCTGGGATTCCAGGCCTGCACCATCAGGTCTGGCAAGAGAACACATTCTCAGCTGAGGAGAAAACACAGTGATGTCACCAAGAGGCCTGGTTGTAACTGGGTTACCCTCTCTCGCTGTTGTGTTAGTAAACAACTCAAAAGAAACACATGGACTTGAAAATCTCGTACTTTTGTTTAACTCCACTGGATATTTACTGTTTGCTGTTAGGAGACACAAAGATAAAGCACAAAGCACAGTGTGTGCTGCCTCCCAAGGGTCTGTGGCCTGCAGGGAAACAAAGCCTTGGGAATGCGCACACCTGGGGCAGAAGGCAGCTGTGCTTAGGGACCCCTGGGGCTGCGTGTCTGTGCCTGGCAGACCTGGGGACACTCGGCAGAGATTCTAAACACGTGCACGGAGCTGAGCTGGACAGTGACCGGCTCTTGGCGGGCACAGCTGTAAGCCCTCAGGAGGCTGATTCGGCCTGGGTACATAGGGAAATCCTAGTTCAAAAAAATTTTTTTTGTTGTTTGTTTCAGGAAATTAACATTAACACAGTGTTAGCTGCTATCTGGTCAACAGCCATTATTCGGATTTTACAATAATGTTATTTATGGCAAGAAAGAAAAGAAAAATTTTTTAAAAGTACTAAAGCACACTCTTGTCACATCTCCTATGGTGCTAGGGATTGAACCCAGGGCCTTGCACTGAGCAGCATCCCCAACCTTTTATTCTTTCTTTCTTTTTTTCTTTCATTTAATTGATTTATTTATTTTGGAGACAAGATTTCCCTGTGTAGCCGAAGCTGGCCTTGAACTCACAGCGATCCTCCTGCCTCAGCCTCCTGAGGGCTGGGATTACACACGTGCACCACCATGCCCGGCTTCAGCACATCTCTTAATTTTCCTTCAGCACTGAGACAGTTCTTCAGCTTTTGTCTTTCACAGTGAGAGTTCTGTAGAACTGTTTCATAGCCTGTAATCTGCAGAATTTCCCTCTGCGTGAGTTTGTCTCCCGTCCCCTCACGGTCAGATGCAGGTCTCCTGCACTTGCAATGGGGACACTGGGGTCTCGGGCTACATCCTGCACAAATGCCACAGCCCTGCCCCTGCTCATGTGCCCTGTGCCGGTGCCCGGACTGGCCAGCTGGGGTCACTGCTTTCCCCTCAGACACACGAGTCTCCACGGGCAGAGACTTTTTAATCCGTTTTATTTCAAAGAGAGAAAGGAAGTAGAAATACATAAAACAAAATTTCGAAACACTTCAATCGGGGGCAACAATGTACATCCATTGCACACAGTCATCCCCAAATCATTCACCAAGAGCACAAGACACCTGCATTCAATTGTCTGATCAGCACGAATCTTTCTCCTCAGTGAACTCAGAGAAATTGGTAGTATAGCTATCTTAACTATCATATATATATACATATATGTGTGTACACATATATATACATACACATGTTATTTCTTTCAGCTTCCCATACTAGTGAGACAACACAATGTTTACACAGGTAAGTCTGATTTATTTCATGCTATCAAGTTGCACCCATTACCTATAAAAGTCTCAAGTTTGTTCTTTATGGCTGAGTAATACTCCATTATATAAAAATACCACATCTTTTTTATCCATTCCTCAGTAGATGGACATTTGCAAAATCTGGCTATTACAAATTGTGCTGCTATAAACATATGTGCACGTATATTTTTACGGTATGATCTTTTTAATTCTTTTGGGAAGATACCCAGAAGGGGAATAGCTGTGTTGAATGGGACCTCTAGTCTTAGTTTTTTGAGCAATCTCCACACTGATTTCCACAGTGGTTGCACCAGTCTGCACTCCCACCAACAGTGAAGAAGGGTTTCTTTTTCCCCACAGCCCCTCCAGCATTTGTTATTGCTTGATTTCTTGATGACAGCCATTCTTTCTGGCGTGAGGTGGAATCTCAGTGTTGTTTTAATTTACATCTCTCGAATGACCAGTGATGTTGAACATTTTTGCCACATATTTATTTCCTGTTTGCATTTCTTCATCTGAGACGTGTGTGTTCATCTCAGATGCCCATTTTTGGATTAGGTCTTTAAATCTGGGAGGAGTAATTTTTTTTTTTTTTTAGTTCTCAATAATAAATCCTTTGTCTGAGGAACAGCTGGCAAACAGTTTCCCCCACACTGTGGGCTGTCTCTTCACTCTGTTGGTGGTTTCTCTTGCTGTGCAAAAGCTGTTCAGTAGGGTGGGGTCCCAGGTGCTGACTCTTTGTGACAGGCCCTGTGCAGTCAGGGTTTTGGAGCTGGGGGTGAAGCTCAGTGGCACTGGCACTGTCTGTGCACACACCACACCCAGGTAGTGTGGTACAAGGTCCTGTGTTCAATTCCCAGTACCAAAAAAAGGCGGGGGGTTGTTCATAAAATCCTTGCCTACACCAGTATCTTCGAGAGTTTTATCTACTCTACCTTCCAGCACATTTAATATTTCTGTTGTAGTAATAAGATCTTTGATCCATTCTGATTTTAGCTTAGTGCATGGTGAAAGATATGGGTCCAACTTTAATCCTTGGCACGCACAGAGCCAGTTTGTGCAGCACCATTTACTAAAGATGCCGTCTTCCTCCCGGGGAATGTGTTTGGGATCTCTGTCAGAGATAAGGTGGCTTCGTGTGTCTGGAGTTGCTCCTTCATCTTCTAATCTGCTCCACTGATCTCCCAGTCTGGTTTTTGGCCAGTACCACACTGTTTTGATCACAGTAGCTTTAGGGCAGAGACCTTCAAGCTGCGCTAATGTCCGCTGCACTCCGTGCCTCTCACCCCGGCTTTCAGGTTCCCTGCTCTCTGTATTTACCCCTTGGCGCTGCCCTGGAAGGGAGAGCTCTCCTGGCTGTTGTGTGTTCATCTACATCCACACATAGGGGTGGAATCCTGCGTCCTGCTGAGCTGTCACTACCACTATCTATTTGGTTGTTCGTTTGTTTTGGTACCAGGGATTGAACTCACGACCCCACGCTTGCCAGGCAGGCGCTTGTGCCACTGAGCTAAATCCCCAGCCCTATCACTACCTATTTGATGCTTAAATGATCTCGAACTTGGCCACAAGCAGTACCCTTTGACAAGTCCCTTGTTTTTCTCAGTCCTGGGGACTGAAGTTAAGAACTTCACACCTAGGTACAGCGCCCCACTTTATTTTGAGACAGGGTTTTGCTAAGTTGTTAAATGCACAGTTTGGGCCCAAAGTGGCAACCTTCCTGCTTCAGCCTTCCAGAGTGCCAGGATTACAGGTGGGCACCACCACTCCTGGCTTCCTCTCCCCAAGCCCTGGAGCCAGTCACGTCACCAGCACCACCTGGGTGCTTTCACTGGAGAATGGAGGTAAGAAGCTGAGATCTAGACGCTGGGTGTGTCTTTCCCACGGGCATCCGTGGCTGTAGGTGTGCACAAACACACACATGGACACCTAGGTGTCCACCTGTGTATGTTCCACACTACCTGGTGTGGTGTGTGTGCTCAGATGTATTTTTGTGTCTACCTGTGGACATCTGTATGTCTAGTCCTACATGTCTGCATGTTTCTGAACCTTTCTGCCTGTGTGTATTTGTATACATGAATATATACAAGGATGTATTTGTTCTTTTTTTTTTTTTTTTTTTTGGTACCAGGAATCAAACTCACGACTGCACGCTTGCAAGGCAGGCGCTTATGCCGCTGAGATAAATCCCCAGCCTCTCTGTTCAGTCATTTTTTAAAAAAATTTCTCATACTGGGGATTCTTCACACTGAACAACATTGCCAGCCCTTGTTACTTATTTATTATTATTATTTTGTTTTTGTTTTATTGAGACAGTTTTGCTATGTAGTTCAGGCCAGCCTTGAACTCATGTTGATCCTCCCGCCTCAGCCTGCCGAGTGCTGGGATTACAGGTGTGTACCACCGTGCCTGACTGACATTTTGTTTTGTGGTACAGATGTTCCTCATGTAATAACCGATTTTCCGTCCTGTGACCTGGTCGTCAATTGAATTGGTTTTTGTGTGTAGTAGGAACACTATAATATTCAGAACAAAGACATGGTCAAAGGACCCCAAACCTGAGGACTTTGCTTTTATTTGCATAACTTACACACAGTACTGTAATGTATAACAGAACATTACACTGAACAGAACTCCAGCACTGTACACACACCACAATAAGCAAAAATATGGTTTTGTCTAAACAAAGTGGGAACTAGGCATGGTGGTGCACCTGTAATTCCAGCACTCAGGAGGCTGAGGTAGGAGGATCTTGGTGAGTTTGAGGCCAGCCTGGGCTACATAAGTGAGTTCAAGGCCAGCCTGGACTACATGGTGAGACTCTGTCTCAAAAAATAAACTATACTTCCCTGGAAAATACAGAGTCTTTGGCAGCCCACTCGGGACCCCTTCTGTCTCTCTCAACACAGAAGCTTTCTCTCAATAAAAATATTCTACTCTTTAAAAAAAAAACTATACTTTTCAAAAAATGATTTTGAAGCTCTATAAACAAGATGCACAGAACTGTCAAAAAAAAAAGTCTGAGTGGTAGATCTTATGCCTTGGTCATAAATCCAAATAGTCAGTAAATAGGTCATTAAATAAGGCGCGTCTTTATTCTGTTGCGTTGTGTTTTGTCTTTTTCAGACAGTGTCCTTAGGTAGTTCAGGCTGGCCTTGAGCTCACTTTGTAGCTCAGGCTAACCTTGAACTCACTGTGATCTTCCTGCCTCAGCCTCCTGAGAAACAAGAAATGCCTTATTGGGGCTCAAACCCCAGGTCTTTGCACTGTGCTAATCCCTAGTCCTTTTGGTCTCACTGAGTCTACGTGTGCATATTTCTACATGTGAGAGTATGGATACACGCCTGTCTGGATCTGTCTGCATGGGTGTCTGTGGGTGTGTTTATCTGTCTACAAGAATGTATGTGTGCTGTACTCTGCGTGACTATGGATCGCGTGTTTCTCATCGTGTGTGCGTGTGTGCACACACATGTAATGAAATCACGCGTGGATACCAACCTTTCCGGCCCCTGCTTAGTCCCGCAGGCTTTACTGGCCCTCCGAGCTTTGTGTCTGTGCAGCTTCCTCCTCAGGGTGTAGGTGACTGCTAGGCCCTGGATGGCGCCCTGGCCTGCACCCTGGACGCCAGCTGCCCGGCCCTCTGCCGTCACTCGGCCTGGCTCTGCGCTGCTCCAGACTGGGGCGCAGCCGGGTCTGCGTGAGACCCTCGCCCTGATCGGGCAGAAGGGCAGATGGAGCAAGCAGGCGGGGGTCGCTTCTGAGCCAGAAGCCCCTTCTGGAAGGTTCGGGGAGGCAGAAATAGAATCCCCAGGAAGACGAGGCGGAGTGGGGGAGCGCTGGGATTCCTGGGCGAGTGAGAAGCCGGAACAGATGGGCTACTGGCGGCTCTGCAGACGGCCCACGGCAGGCGGCGTGGCCAAGGGCGAACCTGTTCCCACAGCAGCTGGGCCAACAGCCCTACCTGGGGGATTGTGCGCACGGCAGCTGCGCGGAGGCCGCACGCTCAGCTGTCCCGGGGAGCCCAGGGAGGCGGCTGCCCCTCCAGAGGCTGCGCGCAGCCTCTCCCCAACCCCGGGTTCAAAGCCCAGCTGGGCCAGGCTTCCTGACCGCACAGCCCTCGCCGCGGTCCCCCACCTCGCTGCCGCAAGAGGCCCTGAGAGCCGCGTGTCTGGGGTGTCATCTCTGCTGCCCAACAGACGCACAAAGGCGGTCTGGGGTTATTTCTGTGCTCTCCAAACTCAACACGGCTGACCGGCAGCACCCTTCTGAGCAGCCCAAAGGCTGTGGAGAAAGCTCAGCAGCCCCCCTGGAGCCCATCAACAACAGCAGCGACCCTGTCATTTCCCCGTCCGCCTTGTTTCTCTTTTTTTTTTTGAAACTGTAGCTCTTAGCCGGTGTGGTAGCACACAGGCGTAATCCAGTACTCAGGAGGCTGAAGCAGGAGGATCATTGTGAGTCTGAGGCCACCCTGGGCTACACAGCGAGTTCAAGACCAGCCTGAAGTACAAAGCAAGACCCTGTCTCCAAAAATATAAATCAGAAACTATAGCTCTTATTTTGACTTCTGTCCTTAATTGTGACTATCTCAGAAGTATCATTTAAAACTGTACCATCACACACACACACACACACGCGCGCGCATGTGCCTGTCACCTATTTCCCCGCCCTCCCTCAGGTTTCAGTGTATTCATTTGGTTTGTATCATCTCCCCCATCACTGCCCCTCATAGTTCTTCTTTGCCCTCCTTTTACATCTCTTCCTCTTGCCTAGCAGTAGTCTGCCTTCTACTTTTTGTTTTTGAGAGGAGGTCTCCCTATGTGGTTCAGGCTGGCCTTGAATTCATTATGTAGCCCAGGCTAACCTCGAACTCGAGGCGCTCCTCCCGCCTCAGCCTCCCCAGTGCTGGGATCACAAGTTCCCTTCCACTTTCGTGCCATCTCTTTTAGATTCCACATGTTAGGGACAGCACCTGATACTCATCTTTCTGAGTCTGGCTTATTTAGTTCAACATGCTTATTTAGTTCTCCAAACGCACTCATTTTCTTGCGCACGACAGACCTGGCTATTCTTTGCGGCTGAGTAATACTCTGTGGTGTGCACAGTGCCCTTTCTTAAACCATTCACCCTGCCATAGCGACGTGCCCCCAGGTCACTCCCATAGCTCGGTGGCAGTCGGTGCTGGCCCCCAGGGTGCCTCCACACACCTCTGCGATGCACGTGCACACCGCTGTGCTACTTCGAACCCCAGAAGCAGGGCAGCCCACTCGGGGGCTGCTGGATGCGGTCGCCCTGTGCACCTAGGTGGGGTGTGGGGTGAGGGCAGAGTGGACGGGCAAGGAGGACTGGGGGCTGCCGGAGGGCAACCTGGCTGGCTGCTGAGCCCTGAAGCTGAGAAACTGCTGCCTGTGGGAGGACTTGATCTAGGACAGAAAGCTCTTCGTGTGGCCTCTGCCTAGGGCCTGGGGCAGGCGACCCCATTAGACGGTGCAAGGCCCATGATGTCACCCGAGCCTGAATGGGCAGGACCCGGCTGGGAGTGTCACACCAAGGAGTGGTCAAGGCCCGGGGGCCCTCGGGCATCGCAGCTGGTCTACTGGCTGCAGCTGCCATCCCAGTTCCCTGCAAGCCACCATCTTGCCTAATGCCCCCCAGGCTGCCTTCACCCCAGATGGGTGAGGGCAGAAAAGGCCAGGGGGTCCTACTGCTTCCGAGCCACTTGGCAGGAAAGCCCAAGAGGTAAGCATGGTTTCCACTGTGGATTTGGTTGCAAACCCCTTGCACTAGCCCCCAGCCTCTGCCTGGTGACTCTGGGCCTCCGACTGTCTCTCCCGTTCCTGGCTGCAGGCACACCCTGGCTGGGCACGGGGGCGAGGTACACGCTGGCAGCTGGGCATCAGATGGGCCAGGGCGGCAGACGGGTCTAGAGCATGGCCAAGAAGCTCTTCCAAACTCAAGCAACGGGTGTACATGCTTCCAAATGTCACTGATCTGCGAGACAGACCTGGGCTGGCTCCAGGTGGGACAGAGGCCACCAGCCACCAATGCTCCAGATTCTCCCAGGCAAAGCCTGAACCCAACCTGCAAAGCAGAGAGTAGGCAGCAGCATGACCACACCAGTTCCTTGCCTGTGGCCTTGGCACTCCAGTTAGATAAGTGGACGTCTCTGTCTTGGGAAAGAGACGCGGAGTAGTGAAGTGTGAAGGGGCATGGCTTCCACAGCTCACTGCCAAAGGGGCTAGGAGGAAATACAAACACAGAGATGGAGACAGACAGAGACACAGACAGAGAGACAGAGAGAGAGAAAACAGAGATGGAGAAAGACGGGGAGATAAAGACACAAAGACAGAGACAGAGAGACAGAAGACAATAATATGTGAGATGTTACCATCTGGGGGAATTTGTGGGAAGAGTATTACTCTTGTGACTGTTCTTTAAATTTAAAGAAATGTAAAGGGTTTTGGGGGGGAGTAATTGTATTTTTATGATGGTAAATACATAAAATTTACCGATTTATTTATTTTTTGTCTTTTTGAGACAGGGTCTGGCTATGCAGCTCAGGCTGGCCTTGGGCTCACTTTGTAGCCCAGGCCGGTCTCGAACTTGCAATGATTGTCCTGCCTCAGCCTCCTCTATGTGCTGGGATTACAGGAGTGTGCCACCACATCCAGCTTTTTTTTTACATTGTTTAAATTTTTAAAAAACTTTTTAAAATGTTTTATTAGTACATGTTTCAGTACATAATGATTATGTTTACTGTGGAGAGTTGGTCCATGTACATAACATATCTTAATTCTTCAAATTTCAAGTTTAAAATGGAAAATAGCTGGACATACCACTAATCCCTGAACCCGGGAGGCTGAGGTAGGAGGATCACGCAAGTTCAAGGCCAGCCGAAGCTGCACAGAAACCCTGTCCAAAACAAAACAATGCAAAACTAAACTAAACTAAAGTGGAAATAACCAGAAAGAAGGTAAAAGTTATGCCTGCCCTTCCTCATCCTCCTGGCCCAGTTCTCTCCAAAGCCCAGTTGGCTCTGCCCATGCTGGCCATCCAAGGCCACTGCCCCCAGGCCTGGCACCCCCTAGATTTGGCAAGGCCGACTCCCATCTGCTGCCCTGAGGCCCGGCCTCCTCCTAGCCATGGTGGCCAGGGCTAGGCAGCAGGGCTTCTGGTCGCCTGGCCCCATAATGCCCCAGGGCGGCCTCCTTGGCATGTGGCCTGGCCTAGGGCCCTGTCCGCAGGAGCTGCTCCAACTTCCCTCCCTCCCCTAAAAGCCCTTTGGCTCCCCCTCTCCGCCCTGTCCCAGATGGAGAAGGGTGTTTCTCCCTCTCCTTCCCCAAGCCCCCATCTCCTGCATGGCCCCAGGCCTCCCACTCAGGCTCCGATCCCTCAGCATCCCTGGCACACAGCAGCCTCTGGGACACAGCAGCCTCTGTCCAGCTTCCCCATGCCCAGTCTCATCCTCTCTGCCCACTGTCACAGATCGGGGCGTCCTGACCCACACCATCACTTGTGAGCACTCTGACATCTGGCTTCCATCTCCTGCCCTGGCCCCAGAATGGAACCACGTCACAGACACAGCCTTCAGACTGGAAGACTGAAGCCCCAGCTTCTGTGTCACTTCCTAAAAACCATGACTTCTAAGACACCCCGGAGAACCTTGTGTGGCCCAGTAGGAACGGCCACAAGTGACCCCAGTCATCGCCTTCATCCTGCTTGCCTGCCCCCTCTACCTGTCCCCTTGCAGCCCACAGCCTGCATATTAATATCCTGTCCCCCACCCTGGGATGGGGCTCACTTCTCTGGGTCCCTCAGCTGTGGGGACATTTCCCCTGGGGCAGCCAACCTGCAAGAGCCAGGCGGGGTCCTGCTCTAGCCCACCCACACTGTCCTCTGCTCTCTCCAGAGCCATCTCACTCCGGTTTAAGCAGCTCTGATGGCTGCCCGTTCAATCTCCAACTGAGCCCCAGCTCCCCGCCTGCAAGTCAAGGGCCCCCCAGCAACTCCAGTCACACATACACACCCGCCTCTATTGTTCACCACCCACTCCTTGAAGCCCCTGGGCTCTAGCCAAACTCCTTCCTACCATCTGGGGCCATGTGTTCCCTCTGCCCAAAATAACCTCCCCCATCTCCACCTGTTGAGATCCATCCTGGCAGGATTACTGAATAAATAGTACTGGGACAATTGGTTAGTCATTTGAAGGAAATGTTTTAGATTCTTCACTTCATGCTCTACATCAAAATATATTTCAGATATGCTGAAGTGAAAGCAAAAAATATATAATCATGTATCTTTAAAAATTAAGCCATAAAAGCCTTTAAAATATGTAGTTATTGAATATCTGAAAGAAGAATATTCTAGGCTTTTTTTTTTGCCTCTTTGAAATAAAATGGATGTGAAAAAAAATATTCTAGTCTGAAAAGCAAAGAATGAAATCTTAAAGAAAACAAGCAATCCATCAGACTCATCAACTCTTTAAAACCAGAGTGAGACTGGTAGGAAACAGGAGTACACTGGCTGGCCCAGAACCCGCCTCGGGGTCTCCCACACAGGGAAGCTGCCTTAGGGTAGAAATCAGAAAGCTGAGGAATCCGATGGGCATTTTTCATCAAAACCCTGGGACAGGCTGGGCATGGTGGTACATGCCTGTAATCCCAGCACTGGGGAGGCTGAGGCAGGATTGCCACAAATTTGAGGCCAGCTTGTGCTACATAGTGAGTTCAAGGCCAGTTTGGACTACATAGTGAGATTGTATTTTAAAAAAAATAAAGAGAAAAAGAAAGAAAAAGTTTCCAAGGGATCTTGCCAGGCATGGAAATGTTT
>PVJX010000653.1:44468-59687 GCA_004027295.1 Dolichotis patagonum
CCGGGGATCGAACTCACAACCTCGAGCTTGCCAGGCAGGCGCTTATGCCACTGAGCTAAATCTTTGGCACAATCTTACATTTTAAGTGCATATTTTCCCTAACATCCTCCTTAATTCCCTTTTCCAAAAATAGTAACTAAAGGGTAAAGCACAAAAAAAAAACACCTATTTTATGGGCTCACAATGTCTGCAGTAAACTATGTTTCAGCAAGTTTGAGCACATCTATGAAACTACGACCACAACAGAGACAGAGAATATCTCTGTCACTGTGGTAAGTTCCCTGCTGGGCCTTTCCAATCTACGCCCCAACGGCTACTTGAGGGGTGTGTGTGTGTGTGTGTGTATAATTTTTTTTTGTACCAGGATTCAAACTCACAACCTCATGCTTGCCAGGCAGATGCTGTGCCACTGAGCTACATCTCTGACCTATACATTTAAACTTCTCAACTTTTATATCCATGGAGTCATAAGGTATGCTTTGTACAGTCATACTTTTATTTTCCTTAAAAACGTAGTAGTGGATAGTTGAGAGTGGGCCACATGGTAGATAAATTTACAATGTATTATCTAAACAATATATATCTGTGTCAAAAGAGCACATGCACCCCATGAAGTGTAATTACTGTTTTTGTTTTTTGGGGGTTTCTCTTTTGTTTTTTGGGGGGTTTTTTGGTACCAGGGATCGAATTCACAAGCTTGCATTTGCCAGGCAATAGCTTATGCCACTGAGCTAAATCCCCGGTCCCTTATTGTTAATTTAAACAAAAAACAACCTTAAACTGCCACAGTGTTTACACCATTTTATTTTCCTGTCAGCAGTGGTCCAGTTTCTCCGCATTTCAGCTTTTCTAGTGAGTGGGTGTTCAGTGCTATTTTATAGTGATATTAAGTTACACTTCACCAACACTGTTTCATGTTCTTCCCAGCTACTGTGTATTTTTTCCCATTGTTATATTGTGTTTTGTTATTAAGTGTCTTTTATGTATTCCAGACAGTCAGACATCAGATACATGACTAACCGCTACAGTTAAGAATGAGAAAGCCGGGTGTGATGGCGCAAACCTGTAATCCCAGCATTCGGGAGGCTGAGGCAGGAGGATCATTCAGAGTTTGAGACCACCCTGGGCTACAAAGTGAGCTCAAGGTCAGCCTGAACTGCTTGAGACACCTTGTCTCAAAAGACAAGAAAGACAAGAAAGACAGAAAGACAAGAAAAGAAAAGACAAGAAAGAAAAAAAGAAAATGAGAACTATGCCAGGCATGCTGGCCCATGCCTATAGAACACTGAGGCAGGAGGATGCAACAAAGTGATTTCAAGGTATGCCTAAATGACAGAGCAAGATCTTGCCTCAGGCAAAAAAAAAAAAAAAAGGTAACTGGCTTGGAAAAATAGCTGGGACGCTCTGAGAAGGCTCCCTGGAAGCAAGGTGACACAGATTCAACAGTGAGGCCGCAGCGCCTACACTTTTTAATGCTCTTCCAACATAGCCTCTGCGCACACTGCAATGCTCACAACCAACGGTTCCACAGGAATTATTCACATTTTACAGGTAAACACACTAAAATGTGGCAGGGCGCATTGACTTAGGCCTCTGATGTGGCTAGGAGGTGTGAGGACAGCAAGACCTTGTGAACTGAACTCTAAATCCCAAATCTCATTTTCTTAAGCCATCTATGTTAAACTCAGAATCGTCTTTCCAAAATGCGTCTCTGACCGCTCCATCTTCCCAGAGTTCCCCAAGCTTCAACTGGCCGGAGTTCGCAAGCGCGGGCACCGGGCCCCCCCATGCAAGGCACTCTTCTGGGGCCCCAACCCTCGGGCAACCTGGCTGGTCCTGGGGCTAGGTCCTCGGCTTTGTCCCTTGACCCTCGCCCGGTCACCCTCTCCCTCGCCTTCTGCAGCTCCCCACCCCCGGATAGCAGCGTAGCGCAGCACGCAGTCTCCGTCTGTAGTGCCCGAACCAAGCGCGCAAGCAAGCAAACGCGGGGAAAGCCGAGGGCGCGGGGAAAGAGTAGGCACGTGGACGCCCCAGGGATGCTTGGAGAGAGGTTCCCTGGAAGCGCGCGCACACGGAAAGGCCGAGTGGGCCTCAGCGTGGCGCGCCCGTGATGTCACTTCTGTGCCCGCCGCCGTGGCTCGCGAAGCTTCCGGCCGCCAGGCGGGCGACGGGCGGAGCAAGGACGTCACCGGAAGCCGCGCGCCGGAAGCGGGCCGAGCTGCGCGGAAGCCGCGGGGGCGGGGCGCGGAGGCGATGTGGGGCGGCGGCGGCGGCGGCAGCCGGCGATGAGCGGCGGGCGCGCGTGAGAAGCCGGCGGGCGAGGCCGGGGGGCCCCGGAGCGCGAGCCGCAGGGCGGAGGGCGGGGGCGCGAGCTCGGCGGCCGGCGGTGAGGCGGCGGCCGAGAAGATGGCGGACGGCGACAGCGGCAGCGAGCGCGGTGGCGGCGGTGGCAGCAGCGGTGGGCCCGGTGGCTTCCAGCCCGCGCCCCGCGGCGGCGGCGAGCAGGAGACACAGGAGCTGGCCTCGAAGCGGCTGGACATCCAGAACAAGCGCTTCTACCTAGACGTGAAACAGAACGCCAAGGGCCGCTTCCTCAAGATCGCCGAGGTGGGCGCGGGCGGCTCCAAGAGCCGCCTCACTCTGTCCATGGCGGTCGCCGCCGAGTTCCGCGACTCGCTGGGCGACTTCATCGAGCACTACGCGCAGCTGGGCCCCAGCAGCCCCGAGCAGCTGGCGGCGGGCGCCGAGGAGAGCGGCGGGCCGCGGCGCGCGCTCAAGAGCGAGTTCCTGGTGCGCGAGAACCGCAAGTACTACCTGGACCTTAAGGAGAACCAGCGTGGCCGCTTCCTGCGCATCCGCCAGACCGTCAACCGCGGCGGCGGGGGCTTCGGCGCGGGGCCCGGGCCCGGCGGCCTACAGAGCGGCCAGACCATCGCGCTGCCGGCACAGGGCCTCATCGAGTTCCGCGACGCGCTAGCCAAACTCATCGACGACTACGGGGCCGAAGACGACGAGCTGTCGGGCGGCCCGGGTGGCGGCGGTGGGCCCGGTGGCAGCCTGTATGGGGAGCTCCCCGAGGGCACCTCCATCACGGTGGACTCCAAGCGTTTCTTCTTCGACGTGGGCTGCAACAAGTACGGCGTGTTCCTGCGGGTGAGCGAGGTGAAGCCGTCCTACCGCAACGCCATCACCGTGCCCTTCAAGGCCTGGGGCAAGTTCGGAGGCGCCTTCTGCCGGTACGCGGATGAGATGAAGGAGATCCAGGAGCGACAGAGGGATAAGCTTTACGAGCGCCGCGCTGGGGGGAGCGGCGGCGGCGACGAGTCAGAGGGCGAAGAGGTGGATGAGGATTGAAGCGCATGGCCTCCCCCACCCCACCGCTGTCCCCTTGGCTGGATAGCTCTCTTTCCCGCTCATCCGCAGTGAGTTCGTGGAGAGACAGCAAGGGAGGCCGCCAAAAAGTAAACAAAAACAAAATAAAAATAATATAGTTAAGAGAACAGTCGAGGACAATATGAGGAAATGAGTAAAGTTCCAAGTAACTGACAGCAACCTGCAAGGACAACAGCGTCTCCTCAACCTTCAAAAGTCTCAGCTTGTTTCCCAACCCAGGTTCCTAAACCCATCAGGCGAACCCTGGATAGTAGATCTTTGAACGTCTGGTTCCCAAAACATCTGAGTGTTCCCAGAGCCCACCCATTGATAGCAGTTGAATTTGTGTTGTACCTGGGTAATCTCAAGATCTCACCAGGCCTCATCACTGTTGCAGCGTCTTCACCTCCATTGAAATCAGCATTTTGGATTTGGATCTTCGTGGAGTCTTTAGAAGAAAGAGGCCTTTGCAGATACCCAGTTCTGAGGGTACAGGTTTATGGAAAAGAATGCAACTTTACATTGCATTGCATGGACAGGGCAGAAGAATAATTCGAGAAACCATTGGAAAATACAGAAACACAATTTGAATCTACTTTTTAGAAAATGGTTCTGCGTGAAACCTGGACCAAGGCCCATGTCTTTTCTTTGCAGAATTGTTTTCTGGGATGCAAATGAATCCGGATATCAATGCTTGAACAAGAGTCCATTACTAAAACAGTTTTTAAAAGTTGGCAAAAAATTCTTTTTTCCAGAAATAAAAGCAAGTTTATGTTGGGGATTGCTGAGGTAGGCACAAGAAGTCAGGCATAAAGCACAAGGCAAACTGTTTGAGTGGATTGGTTGCTGCTCACTAAAGTTCTTCCCTTGATCTCTAAGTATGGAGGTCATTACCAAGAGATGGCTTGGATATGAATGAGAGCCAGATCCCTATGGCTTCACCGTAGGAGCCAGTGAATTATGGCTAATTCGGCTGTTTGGGCCACTGGTTGGCTGCATTTTAAACCATAAAACTTGACTTACCTGCAAAAGGAACAGTGTGGCTACGAGCCTGAGCTTTAATGGAATATACATCCTCACAGGAAAGTTGGAAATAACCAAAACTGAAGTCTTAATTTACCTTCAGTTTAATCTGTGGATTTCTTCAAGTACTAAAGATCCTCAGGTCCAGAATTCCAGCATCATTTATTCTTTTAAAATAAATTTTTAAGAACTTGATCCATTGTATCAGTACCTCACAATCAGAGTTGGCAAATGATGGATGAGTGATTCAAGCAGTGCACTCGTGGAAGCGGAAATCCATCTGGGAATGGAACTGAAGTAAACGAATGTGCTGACTACATCCTAGAAGCATTTTATACCATCTTGAAATTTCAGCAGACTGGCTTTTGCCAGTTTATCCAGCTGTCGTTCAAGAATAAAAGTTGGGGTTTTCAAGGATCGCCTCTTCTATATTTTAAGTGGATTTTCAGTAGAAATGATTTTTACTAATCAAGTTAATCCCACTCCCATCGAAAGGTATTCCTAGAAATGTCATAGACCTAGGTAACTTTGAATTGAATGAGAGTTCATGTTCTTTCCAAAGTTTTCAGGTATTTGTGTGACACTTTCTCAACAGGAGGCAAGTAACCCCACCTCTACAATCTTAGTATTTTTTTTAACTGCATGCCTGCCCTTCATTTGAGCTGCCTTTTTAATTTATTGCATATCCTTTTTATTATCTTATTTTGGTATTATTCAATCTATACAATCTTTTTGTATTTATTGGGAAATAAGTAATATACAAAAAGGTTTTCATGTATTTGTGGCTGAGAGCAAGGGAAATAATTGTGTATATAAATTAGGCTTTTTTAAAAAATAGATTATGATTCACAATATTGTTAATCTTAGATTTAAACAACAACAAAAAGTGGAAGAGCCACAAACATTGGTGCCCTTTTCAGACTTTCTCTACTCTCATCATCCACAGTAGAATTTTTAAACAGATTTTTTTAAAGCTTTTCTTTTAAATTTTTCTCCGTTGCAAAGAATGTTTCCTAAATTGTATGGGAGCAATAGTATTTTTGATGTTTTAATGACATCTGTATACTTGTACTGTATTTTGTACTACAAGGCAGCTGTTTTCAATAATGTCCTGCTGTATTTACCTATGTGTTTTGAGTGTTTATTTCTTTGCTGCGGAGAACAAATTCTAGTTTTAGTAAAGGAGCTGAGAAGCTAGCGTTAGGTTTGCAGAAACTGCTTAAGTTTCCAATTCTGAGGCAGCAATGAAAATTAAAGTTGCAGCCATTAGTTGATTGCTGTAACTGTTGCGCTTTTGAACCATGTACAATTCTGTATAGACCAACTTGTTTTCTTGCTTCAGTGGTGGTTCTGTTGCTCAGCTGCGGTGAGCCAGTTCAATTTTGCAAAGGTGCAGTACCTCTCCTTTTCAAGGGGTTGGTTTATTTTTCTTTTTGTTTGGCTGAATTGCAGTGACTAACCTTGCCATTCTACTCTGTAGAAATGACAGGGTCTTCACAATCCTTCACCAGTGGCTACTAAGCTATAATTAGCTGAATAGAAAGAATGTGGAAGTGGTCTGAGGCATATAGAGCAATATGCCAAGAACACTACCATATATGGCATCAGCTTTGGTTACCAGAGAAATTTTCTTAGTCATTAGACCATATAACAGTAATATATCATATGTAAATCTTTAGATATCAATTTGAGAATCCTCCAAAAAAAGGAGCAAAGAATGCATAAGCTATGTGTTGGCAAAAGTAATTTATATTAAAATTTTGACCTGCCTATGTAAGATTTAAGTGGTAAATGTCATAGTGGTGGGTTTTTAAGTCTTAACCAATCTCTAAGGTTTATTTCTCCTACAGAGGGTGGTTAGCGGCCTCTCTTCCTGCTGTAGGAAGATTGCAGAAGGTTGTGGATTAATTGTAGCATTTCACTGATCCTCATTCCAGTGGCTAGGGACAATAGAAACCTGTAAAGCACAGAGATTCAATTGTAAATATGAGTCTCTTGAAGGAAATGGTCTTTGTCAGTCCCAATGAGACGATGGCATTGTACAGATGACGGGAAACAACCAACTTTTTTGTTTTTCGTGCTGGGTGCTATTTGTGTTTGTACTCTGAAAGATTTATAGGTTTTTAAATTTGGCAGACATCCCAGCTAATCAAAACAGTTATATTCCTGAGAAGCATGGAACTCTAAAGCTTCTTCAGATAATCAGTGGAAGGTTTGTTTCTCCAACTACCTTAACTACCGAACGAGAAGTTAGATTTTAGGAACAGAATCAAGTAAAAATTTTCGACGAGATCCTGCTCATTTCTGGTTTCTATTGTCCTTACCCATCGTTTTAGCAGTGAAACAGCAGTTGTAGTCAGCAAATTTTTCAGTGCATATGCTGCACACAAAACAAAACACAAATCTGTATGGCACCAAAAATCCAAGTGAAAACTAAACCAAAAACCCAGACACCCTATGTAACTGTTGGAGGCATATAGGTGGTACCAGTGACAGTGGCCGCCACGGCTGCTTGTCATGTCACTTTCCATAATTATTTACTGCAGAGTGACCGAGAGGCTTGTGGCACAGGCAGCCATTAACCTCCTGCTCCCTTTGTTACCTCTGGGTCACTTTGCAGTAAATTGCAGGTCTTTTAAGAGAGTCAAGCTTCGGTTTTCTCAAAACAAAACAATTCTCCTGTCTTATCTGAAAATGCAGGGTTGTGGGCAGAAGAGGCTGGTTATAATAATGCCCTCATATTGAGTGGTCTGTAAACGGCGGCACACTTCCGGCACGACTGTCGGTCGCTCAGACGCTGTGTGAATGTGACCTTGACTGGCTTTCCAAGGGGTCGGGTGTAGTCTATGCGAGGTGACTGCTGCGTCTGTGTTGCGCTCGAGGTAGACGGCGCCAAGGGGAGGCTGGAGTGTGTAAGCCATGCACATAAGTATTCTTCACTGTAAATTTTTTTTTCATTTTTTAACCCAATTATGGTACTTTGTCCAATGCACAACTGATCTCTCAGTAGATATTCATTTGAAAATAGTGTGGCCTTGATGAGGGAGAAGGGGAGGAGAGAAGTGGCTTTTTCACTGATGTAAAAATGCTGAGAGTGGCGACCCTGCGGCACTCTTGGTGTGGTTTTTTGATCAGTCTCCTTTTTGATTGGGGAAAGTCAATGTTTCTGACCCTGGAGATAATCTAATTGAGTTTTCTTCTGTTTTTAGGAAGTATCAGAATTGCTCTGATGAAAAACAAAGTTGACTGCTTTGATATCCAATCTCAGGTTTTAAAATATAGTGGTATAAAACCCCACTATTATGATTCAAACAATTTTAATTTCATGTACCCAGAAGTCACATGCGGAAGGCCTGTTCATCAAGCAGAGCCTCCATCCTTTTGCTCCTTTTCCACTCTGTACTTCACTTGAAAAAGTGTCAAGTGAGCTTGCATTGTATATTTCCATTTAAACCCTGGCATTTCTCAACGATAAAGCACTTTGTGATCATGAAATACATGGAATCGTTGTGTGATGTGGATCATGGTTTCTCAGGCTCCCTTAGATAATCTGCTTATGAATATTGTTCTAACTCTATGTCAGAAGAGTAGAAATCTTTGCTAATGTTAGGAAGTTTGTATTATTGATCCAGAATGCATTTTGCTAGTTTCCAATGGATGGGAGAGTAAACAATGCTGCATTCACAATTAATGAGTTACTTTCCCTCAAGCCTTAAGGTAACTTTTTTTTTCTTTTCTGTCAACAACAGCACTGAAGTTACAGTAAATGAATGAGATTATCTGTTTTCAGGGTTGGTTTTAGAGTACTGTAAATCAATTAGCTGTCTTCCTAAAGAGTTTCAACTCCTGTTCAGTAGACTGGATAGTGGGTGTATAGGGTGGGTCTGGGGCGGGGGGAGATGGTTTGTAGAAAAGAAAAAAAAAAAAAAAGAACCATGTTTACCTTTAGAAAATATAGATGAAAAAGCAAAAGGTCATGTCCTGTATCCCGTTTGATGTTCCAGAGGTAAAGAGGAAATGAGTGACACATTATAACTTCATTTCCCCTGTTCTTTACTTAGAGAAACAAAGACATTAATTTTAAAATGTTAGCCCCCAGAAGTTCCAAGAGACAACTGGACTCTGGAGTGGTGAGTTTTAGTAAAGTCCCCTGGACTGGTCATCAGTCCTAAGCCGTTTCATTACTAATGGATTTAACAGGCTGACTTTGAACAAATGGTCCAGGTGTCAGTACTGAAAATTAAATTTGGAAAAATAATAAAATGTTGTCATGAAATCTTATTCCCCTAGAAATTCCCAATTAATATCTATGTCCCAATCCACGTAAGGCCTTTATGAATGTATTTTATATTTCCTGGTGAAATAGGGAGTATGCCATCAAGGTGATCTCTAGTCGCAGTCTTTCATCTGAAGCTCTAGTAGGACATTCCAGTGAAGCTCTGTTCCAGCAACAGACACCAGGTTGCTATCTCACGGCTCGGTAGGACTTGGGAGTAAAGCGACGGTAGAACTTGGTGAGAATCTGACACATTAACCATTTTCTTCCATAGATGATTCTAACAGTTTAAGGAAAGATTCTGGCTTTTGTTTTCGTTTTGTTTTCTGGATGAAAGATTCTAACTTTTTGTTAAACATGGGACTTTGAATTCAGGAGCCAGATTTACTTCCCCCATGTTATTATTTAACGTCCACTGCATGGATAAGAGGTGACTGACACTACCTTTTTTGTGTGTGATGAAATGTGGGTCCCGGGTACTGGAGAAAAAGCCTATTCGGTGTTGTTAGCATTCTGCAGAAGGCAGGAGTTATGTCTTTTTTTTTCCCCCTATACTGTCAGTAACTCCAGTAGCTAAGAAAATTTATTTGGGTGCTCTCTTATTTCTTAAAGGCAAAATATTTTATCCCCTTCTCTTGCAAAATCAGGCTGGTTAGTAAAATCTTACTATTTGGAAATAGAATGGTGAGTGGTTTATTTCTCCATACATTTTTTTTTCAGAGACATAAAACTATAGGAAAGGTTCCAAGAAGTTTTAAAAGAACAGGATTATATCAGTAAACATTTGAAATTTGAGTTTCTTTTTGTTGTTTTTGAGACAGGGTCTCACTATATGGTATAGGCTGGCGTTGAACTCATTTATGTAGCCCAGGCTGGCCTGGAACTCACAGTAGTCCTTCTGCCTCAGCCTCCAAAATGCTGGGACTATAGCTGTGTGCCACCATGCCCACTAGGAGTTTCCTTTTAAACTGATACTAGGCATAAACCCTTTCTCGTGACCTGCATGTCACCCCCTGGGGACAGAATGTCTGGCTTCCTAAATGTCATTAGATTGGGCAGAAAGTCTAGGAACTATGTTTAAATCAGCAGATGCTCTACCAGGAGTCTGTGGACTTGCAGATCTTGGTAGCAGGTAGATCTTTATGTTTCCGAGACTTACCCGTATCTGAGTAGCAACTAGTCGTAGTGTGTGTGGACCTCCCTCTTCTGAAGCCGTTCTCTGGAACAGTTAGGTTGGTAGAGATGGACTCTCCCTTTGGAACTTTCATCCAGATGTCTTTCCAAGACTATCATAAGAATCACCTTTCTTGCGACAACCGTTTCCCAATACCTGGCTTTCCATTGCGTAGGCACCTCTCTGTGCCCGTGCTGGGACTGCCTGGGATGCAGAAGTCATTCAAGTGAATTAAAACCAAATCTCGGTAGCAGGAAACAGCTTCCTGACATAGATGTACAATTAGAGTGTAGGTTGGAAACTACTTTTAAAAAGGGGTTTTTTGGTATGTCTTCAATTCGTGTAAATACCAGCGTGCTTATTATGCATTGTAAACCAAGTGTGTTTGCCTATGTATAAATTTGTAGAACTGATTTCTGCTTCAAGTGAAGCCGCACCTTTCATTTTATAAAGTCCCCTCCACCTGGAACCCTATACCTGTTTGTAAATAGAACACTAAAATTTGTAGTGCTAGGATCAATTTGGGAATATCTGCTGAGAGACCAAAAAGTTCATTTTTTTAAGTACCTTGGTTGAAGAGTAAGATTATTCCTCTTGCTTATTTTGTAAAAGAAGAATGCACTTTAACAAACAGCTGCACGGGCAATTGAAACCAACCGTGAGGTGCAGCACCCATTCAGAAATCACCCTTCCTGAAAACCGTTCAAAGCAGAGTCCGGGCGGGCTGTTGGCCTCACTGCCTGTAGGTTGAAGCTCAGATTCTGACCAGTTGGGAGACGAGCAGGGCTGCTTGGAGAAAGCGATGTGAATCCAGCCGGAAGCTTCAGACAGGTCTGTAAAGTGGCAGGTCCCGTATTTACCACTAACAAGCAAAACTGACAGAAAAACTCACAGAAAAAAGTCTAAGAACCCTTCCTGCTGGTGTGCACTCCTTACGATAGCAGACTTTTGCAAATGGAGTTTTACAGTCTATATTTAAAAAATTGTATGTTTGTAACAAATAAAGTATGCGGAAAAGTGAATGACAACCTCGTGACCGTGTCTTTTCCTTCAGGGGTCATACAGCGACCCGGGAGGTGACTCACCTAGTGGGGCTCACTTTGGGGCAGCTCAGAGGGGGCCTGGGCAGGCGCAGGGCTGAGCCAGTGCACCAGAGCTGCCAGTGAGCTGCAGGCTTTGGCCCATGATCCACACCGTTTTCACCCCCTAGCTTTCCTTGTGTCCTTACAGTGGCTGGCAGGAAGCTGCCATCCCAGCTGTTCCCTCGGCAGCAGCGAAGCTAGGCCAGCCTTCCCTTGCCTCAATTTTAAAGGGAAGATGAAACCGTGTCCATAGATCCTTCTGAGTTTGGTGTTGGGTTTTGTTTTTTGTATGGAGTCCCCCTGCGTCATCCAGGGCAGCAATCCTGCCTCAGCCTCCCAGGTGCTGGGATTGCAGGTGTGTGTGCCACTGGAGTGTTTATCTTTCTGGGCTGTATGTGCAGATAACCTGTCATGTTAGAAAGGGGACTTTTCGAGACATAAAGTGCCGGGGATTAGCTCAGTAGTTTAAGTGCCTGCCTTGCAAGTAAGTGCAAGGTCGTGAGTTCCATCCCCGGTACCCCCCCCCCAAAAAAAGACAGAAATAAGGGCGGGCACACATTGCATCTGTTCCCAGCGGTGACATCACACAGTTCAGTCCCTGGAGAATCCCTATGGGCTTAGAACAGGAGTGGAAAAGGCTGTGACCCTGTCACTGTGAACAGTTTCACCCTCAGACTCCTGGAAAGTCTCAAGAACCTCTCCTAACTCCAAACCACCCTTTGAGAACCAGTGGCCTGGACAGTTCATTACCCTCTGAAAAGCTGCGAAGGATGAGATCCTCTAGTAATCACCGCTTCAGCTCCCACGCGCTTCCCAGCAGCGCCCTGCCCCCCCCCCCGCCCCTGCACAAGCCACCCAGAGGCGCTGCCTGGAGCGGCTGAACCCTGAACCCGACCCTGCTTCCCCCACCCCCTGATGACTAGGGTATGGTCAGGGATGAGGATCTGCAGCCTCAGCTCCCGAGGCACCAAAGGGGAAGGGGCGGAGGACTGGGAACAAGCCAGTGAGCAGCACAGCCCTCAGTTCCTGCTTGGGGGTACACATGGCCACTGACCCCCTAAAATGGCCCCATCTTTGGAAAAGCTTCTAGTGAACTCTGGGGGTTGACGCAGGAGGGTCACCACTGCCTATGCGGCCAGCCTGCACTGCTTAGCCTGTCCAAAGACAACGAAAGGAGTCCTTTTGCACTGGTGTCGGTAGTGCCCTGCTAGGGAAACCTGGGGTTTCACAAGCACAGGGAGCCCCTTAGCACGCCCTGGATTCAACCAGAGTCACTGAACTGGGGACGCCTGAGGTCCTGACTCTGCTCCCTACGATGGCGAGCCCGCTGGTCCCAGGCCCAAAGTGGGGCGCACTGGGGTCTGGGGACCCGGAGTCACCCGCCGCTGACGGCTCTTGGGAGAGCCTGGCCCCGGAGACCCGGTTCTCCCAGGCCCTGCAGGGACTCAGGCTGGGTGCTGGACTTCGTAGTAGCTGCTCCCCAGTTCAAGGCCCAAAGGGCCACACTGAGCAGCGGCTCGAGGAAAAGGGTAACGCTTTGTGGACTGGGTGCTGCTGAAGCCATGAGCGAGGTCCCATCCCTGACGCCCCCGTCCCCAGCCCACAATGGGATCCAGGCAAACAGCTTTCACCCACACAAACCTCCAGGTGCCAAGTGTCACAGGCTTCCCAAGAGCCCAGCTTGACTTGGGGAAGCAAGAGCCACCTGGTGGCCACTAACAAAATCTTTTCCTAACACTCATGTTGTCAGATTCATTTGCAAATTTGCTCCTTCAGTTCATTGGGCAGCTACTGTGCCAGGCAGAGGACACGACCCAAGGTCCAAACGGAGCTTGCAGTTTAGTAACGGAAAGACGAGCAGGAGAGACCTAGGAAGACTCGATCTCCCTAACTTCTGACTGGACCGCAGAGAGTGGGATTTGCCATCACATTCCCCACCCAGGCCTTTACCCCTTCCAAGGGACAGAACCACTGAAACTGAAGAAAAAGAGAGAGACTTAGCCAGGTGTGATGGCACACACCTATAATCCAGCACTCAGAAGGCTGAGGCAGGAGGATTGCTGTGAGCCTTCTCACAGCAATGGAGCCTACCCTGGGTTACACAGTGAGTTCAAGACTGGCCTGAACTACACAGTGAGAGTCCATCTCAAAAAACAAAAACAAAACAAAATAAAATGCTACATAGTCTCCTATCAGAAGTGAAGAGCCTACAATATTCAATTATGAGTACCAGCTGGTCCCTCTTTATGTTAAAATTGTATTTTTCTTTATCAAGACACAAATGGTTCTAAAGTCACTTTGCAAGAGGAGATGTCACCTGGTCAGATACTCACTAGCTGCTAGGTGTCAGGGAGCAGTGGCAGCCTGAAAAGAGTCTGGCTCTCTGCTGCTTTTCCTCCCATCCTTGATCCCAAGCTGAGAAAGAACCACATTCACAGATAAGAAAAGACCTGGAGGGCCAAGGATTTAGCCCAGTGGTGTAAGTGCTTGCCTGGCAAGCACAGGGTGAGTTCAATTCCCAGCACCAGGGGGAAAAAAAAAGCCAGGAATATAGCCCGGCAGCATAAGCACCTGCTTGGCAAGTACAGGTCCTGAGTTCAATTCCTGGTACCAAAAATAAATAAGGACGAGTATTCATTCGTTTACTGAACCACAGATCAAGGTTCCCTGCGGAACCTTGGAGAGGATGGATCCAGTCTGTGAAGCCCACAGGAACACAGGCCTGGCCCTAGACCTGGCTGAGCAGATTTTCACAGCTCCTAGGCTTGAGACCTCCAGGAAGCCCTCTGAGGGAGGTGGGGTATAGGCCTCTCACAGGGAGCTACACCCCCAGCCCTTTGTTTTCTGTTTTGTTTTGTTTTTGTCTTTTTGAGTCAGGGTCTCCCTATGCAGTTCAGGCTGGCCTTGGGCTCACTTTGCAGCCCAGGCTGGTCTCAAACTTGCAATGATTCTCTTGCCTCAGCCTCCCCAGTGCTGGGATCACAGGCATGCGCCACCATGCGGGACACTTTTAATTGTTTTGAAACAATTTTGTCTGACAAAATTGCTAACTCACTCAAGCTGGGCTCAGACTTGAAAGCCTCCTGTTTCAAGCTCCCAAAAGCACTGACTGGGATCACACTCATGGACTGCCACGCCCAGACTCCAAATTTTCTTTGATTACAAAATTAATATTCACTTACTTTAACCAATGTGTGTGTGTGTGTGTGTGTGTGTGTGTGTGTATAATCTCTGTAAAACAAGCAAATGCGTCCTTTTTCTCCAAACCCACTCTATAAAGATAACATATGGAATGTTCATAGGCTTCCCTTTTTTTCTCTTTGTTTTTTTTCAAACTGTCAACATCACTTTTTATATAGATTAATATTTTGAATCTTACATTTCTGTAAAAATATAAGACTCAGAAGAGTCTAAACAACTTTGATAAAGGACCAGAATTAGAGCTCCAACCCTCCCCAACCCCATGACTTATCCCAAAGTTACACCAATCATGACAAAATGGCATTGATATCAAGATAGATAAACCACCAAAGTACCAATATCAAGTCCCAAAATAGATACCCACATAACAGACAATTGATTTCTGATGAAGATGCAAAAGTAATTAAGTAGAAAAAGAATTATACTCTAATATATATACTGGAACAACTGGATATCCATAGGCAAAAAAAAAAAACCCAAACCTTATAGCACATCAAAAATTTTTTTAAAACATCCAAAAGTCAATTCAAAAAAGGCTCACAGTGGATTAAAGTGAAGGCAGGTGTGGCCTGAGTCGCTGCATGGTGGAAGTCATTCTCTCTGGGACAAAATACATGTTTTTTCCTTATCATACTAATGAAATAATGTGATGATTATGTATGACATATTTACTTCACTATGTTTTCAAGGCACATCCACTTACCTATGAAAATGTCCAGTTTATCATTCTTTATGGCTAAATAGTATTCCATTATATAGAAATACCACATCTTTTTTATCCATTCCTCAGTGGATGGGCATTTAGGTTGTTTCCAATATCTGGCTATTATAAACTGTGCTGCTATAAACATGGGGGCACATATATCACTGTGATATGATGTTTTTAATTCTTTTGGGAAGATACCCAGAAGAGAAATAGCTGGGTTGAATGGGACCTCCAATCCTAGTTTTTTTTTTTTATTTGAAAGAGAATAAAACAAAAGGGGGCAGTACAGAGCAGATCAGAACAGGACAACATAGGCAACACAGTACTTTACATTAAGTCAACTGGACATCAACAGTATCTAACACCATATCTCTTACTCTGCTAC
>PVJX010000653.1:59787-108230 GCA_004027295.1 Dolichotis patagonum
ACAATAGTATTAAGCCATACATAGAGTGAAAGAATTACAGGGCTTTCTGAACCAAATAACAGAAAATGATCAATGGGTACTATAATATCTCATTTTTGATAAAAAAGAAAATTGTTTGAACTATCACACATATTCAGAAGTCCTACCATGCTTTCTCTGCTCTACCACCATTGGTTCTATCTACCACATTGTGTCTCATTGGAACTTGAACATGTGTGATAGTTCAGGAAACACTCTTGCTTCTGGTTTCCCCGCCCTGGGGTGGCCGCAGCTCCCCAGACCACAGTCACTTTCCAGGGTGGCAGGCTGCTTACTGGTTGGCTCGGCGCCCTAAGTTCCAGCATGGCGCGGATCTCAGGAGACGCTCTTGCTTCTGGTTTCCCCGCCCTGGGGTGGCCACAGCTTCCCAGACCACAGTCACTTTCCAGGGCGGCAGGCTGCTTACTGGTTGGCTCAGCCGCCTAAGTTCCAGCATGGCGCGGATCTCAGGAGACGCTCTTGCTTCTCCAATCCTAGTTTTTTGAGGAATCTCCATACTGATTTCCACAGTGGTTGCACCAGTCTGCATTCGCACCAACAGTGGAGAAGGGTTCCTTTTTTCCCACAGCCCCTCCAGCATTTGTTATTGGTTGGTTTCTTGATAATAGTCATTCTTTCTGGGGTGAGGTGAAATCTCGGTGTTGTTTTAATTTACATCTCTCGAATGACCAGTGATGTTGAACATTTTTTTCACATATTTATTTGTTGTTTGTACTTCTTCACCTGAGAAATGTGTGTTCATCTCAAATGCCCATTTTTGGATTGGGTCTTTAAATCTGGAGGACTGTTTTCTTTTTAGTTTTTTATACATTCTCAATAGTAATTCTTTATCTGAGGAACAGCTGGCAAACATTTTCTCCCACACTGCGGGCTGTCTCTTCACTCTGTTGGTGGTTTCTCTTGCTGTGCAAAAGCTGTTCAGTAGGATGAGATCTCATTTGTTGATTTTTTGCAATAAGTCCTGTGCACTCTGGGTTTTATTCATGAAGTCTTTGCCTACACCAATGTCTTCAAGAGTTTTACTTACTCTATCTTCCGGGAGATTTAATATTTCTGTTTTAATATTAAGATCTTTAATCCATTCTGACTTTAGCTTAGTACAAGGTGAAAGATATGGGTTCAGTTTTAATCTTCAGCATGTGGAAATCCAGTTTTCCCCACACCATTTATTAAAGAGGCTATCTCTCTTCCAGTAAATGTGCTTGGCACCTGTGTCAAAGATAAGGTGGCTTAGTGTGTCTGCAGTTATTTCTGTATCTTCCAATCTATTCCATTGATCTTCAGGTCTGTTTTTTTGCCAATACCACACTGTTTTTATCACAGTAGCTTTATAGTAAAATTTCAAGTCTGGCACTGTGATGCCCCATCTTGATTTTGTTGCCCAGCATTGCCTTGGCTATTGTAGGTTTCTTCTGATTCCAGATGAATTTTAGGATTGTTTTCTAGAATTCTCTAAGACACGCTATTGGAATTTTGATTGGAGTTGCATTGAATCTGTGTAACAGTTTTGGAAGTATGGTCATTTTCTCTATATTGGTTCTTCCTACCCAAGAGCACAGGATAGCTCTCCATTTTCTTTTCTTTTCTTTCTTTTTTTTTTTTTTTAGCTCTCCATTTTCTAATATCCTCTTCGGTCTCCTTTCTCAGTACTATAGTTTGCAATGTAAAGATCTTTAACATCTTTCATTAGATTAATTCCTAGGTGTTTCATTTTTTTGGTTGCTATTGTAAAATGTATAGTTTCCCTATGGCCCTGAAGCAAGGCCAGCAGATTGCTGTAGCTGCTGGTTTCAAACAGGAGCCTAAAGAGAATTCTTTCTGTGGTCTGTTGGCCATTTCAGAACTTTGGAAATGGAATGGTCAATTCATCAGAAAGAAATAGCAGGTGAGTATGGCAGACTTTAGGGGGCCTGCAGGGGAGAGACCCTGGCGCCTGGGACCTGCACCATGCGGTTGACTCGGGGTGCTAGGAGAACAAGGAGCTCCACCCCTCTCTGGGGGCAGCTGAGAGTGTAGCAGACTTTTGGTGGCCCGAAGGAGAGAGACCCTGGCGCATCGGGACCTGCACTGTATGGTTCGCTTAGAGTGCCGGGAGAACAAGGAACTCTTCCCATCTATGGGGGTCAACTGTGATCCTGCCTGCATGTGGGCTGAGAATCAGACATCTCATGTCGTCCTGTCCCCCATCCTGTATCCCCCCTCCCATTCCCCTGCCTAGCAAGTGGGAGCCAGTGAACTATACATCTTGTGAAAAGATTGACTAAGTTATTTAGTATGAGCTCTCCATATGCAAAGATGAGGACAACCATTTGAAAGAAAACAAGAGACAATATGACAGTGAAGATCGCTGGTTGTCTTGCTTTGAAATTTATGCTTTCTTATGTCCCATTCTGTTCTGTTTTGTTGTGTTTAATTTTACTCCCTTTTAAAATAAAATTTAAAAAATTTTTAAAAATGTATATTTTCCCATACTTCTCTCTGAGTTCATTATTCATATATAAGAAGGCTATTGATTTTTGAGTGTTGACTTTATAACCAGCTACATTAATAAATCTTATTTATTAAATCTAGAAGTCTTTTGGTGGAATCTTGGTGGTCTTCTAAGTAGAGTATCATGTCATCAGCAAATAATGACAATTTAACTTCTTTTTTTCCTATTTTTATTCCTTTTTCTTTCTCTTGTCTAATTGCTCCTGCTAAAGTTTCCAGAACTGTGTAGGAGTGGAGACAATGGACATCCTCATCTTTTCCTGATTTTATAGTGAAAGCTTTCAATTTTTGTTCATTTAGTATGATGTTGGCTGTTGGTTTGTCATAGATGGCTTTTTATCAGATTGAGACAGAGACCATCTATTTCAATTTTTATCATGAGTGGGCGCTGGACTTTGTCAAAAGCTTTGTCTACATCTATTGAGATGATCATATGATTTTGTCCTTGGCTCTGTTAATATGATGTATTACATTTATGGATTTACATATGTTGAACCATCCCTGCATCCCTGGGATAAATTCCACTTGATCATGGTGTACAACATTCTTGACGATTTGCTGTAGTCTGTTTACCAATATTTTATTGAGGATTTTTGCATCAATGTTCATTAGGAAGATTGGCCTGTAATTCTCTTAGTTGGGTCCTTCTCTGGTTTTGGAATCAGAGTAATGCTGGCTTCTAGGAATGAATTTGGGAGTATTGCTTCCCTTTCAATTTGAAGGGTTTGAGAAGTAGTGGTGTTAGGTCTTCACTAAATTTCTTGTAGAATTCAGCAGTGAATCCATCAGGGCCTATGCTTTTCTTTAGATTTTTAATTACATCTTTAATTTCATTTATTCATATTGGGTAATTTAGGGTTTGTATATCTTCTTGATTCAGCTTTAGTAATTCATATGCATCTAGGAATCTGTCTATTTCTTCTGTATTTTCCATCTTATTAGAATACAAGTTTTCAAAGATGCAGATGATTTTCTGGATTTCTACAGGGTCTTTTGTAATTTTATTCTTTTCATTCTTGATTGCATAGATTTGAGTCTTTTATTTCTTTCTTTTTTTGATAAGGTTGGCTAAGGGTTTGTCAATCTTACTTAATCTTTCAAAACACCAACTGTTTGATTCACTGTTCTTTGTATTTTTTTTAGTCTCCAGTGTGTTAATTTCTGCTTTGATCCTTATAATTTCCTCCCTTGTTTAAGCTCTTGGTTTAGCCTGCTCTTTTTTTTCTAGAAGTTTAAGGTTCAACATTAAGTTGTTTATATGTGTTTGCTCTGTTTTCCTGATATAGGCATTTACTGCTATAAATTTCCCTCTTAAACTGCTTTTACTTTATCATTGAACTGTACAAACTGTCTAATTTCTTCTTTAATTTCATCTGTGATCCATTGATTATTCAATAGGGTGCTACTTAATTTTCATGTGTTAATGAAGTTCTTGTGGTTTCCTTTGGCATGGATCTCCAATTTAATTGCACTGCAGTCTGATAGTATGCATGGGATAATTTCAATTCCTTTACATTTACTTAAGCACATTCTGTGAGCCAGTATGTGGTCTATTTTGGAGAACACCCCATGTGTAGCTAAGAATATGTACTCTAATGTTGTGGGGTGGAATACTCTATAGATCTGCTGTCCATTTGCTCAAAAGTCTGATTTAGTTCTAATATTTCATTATTGATTTTTTTGTCTAGTTGATCTTTTTGTGATAGTGGGGTATCGAGGTCTCCCAATACAATTGTGTTAAGGCTTGTTTGATTTTTCATGCCCATTAATACTTGTTTTATATAACTGGGTGCACTAATATTTGTTGCCTATATATTTATGATTGTTATCTCTTCCTCTTGGATTGTTCCCTTTACCAGGATGTAGTGACCTTATTTATCTTTCTTAATCAGTCTTGGCTTGAGATTTACTTTTTGTGCAAATAGAATGGCAACTCCTGCTTTTCTCTGAATTCCTGTTGAATGGATTATTGTTTTCCATTCTTTAACTTTCAGCTGTGAATTTCTTTTTGGATTAAATGTGTTTCTTGTATACAGCATATTGTTGGATCTTGCTTCTTGACCTATTCTGCCAGTCTGGTGAATTGAGACCTTTAGCATTAATAGTTAAAATTTTTGAGACTGATTATTCTCCATCTAGGCCTTATTTTCAGAGAAACATGGTACACATTTTTGGCCAAACATCTGGATTGAACTACTGTCAATATGCTGCTGCTTTTTGTGTTTACAAAAAGCTGGGAACTTTTAATTTGGAATGACTAGGTATTTTCTTTTTTTTTGTTTTCTGCAGTATTGCACTATTTTGCACTATTTTGTTCATCAACACAGGTGAAGGGAAGCTAACACGGTGGTCCACACCTATAATCCCAGCACACCGAAAGCCTGAGGTAGGAGGGTCCCAGGTTCTAACCCGGTTTGGGCAACTTAACTACTCAGTAAGACCTTATATCAAAATTAAAAATAAAAAGGACTGGGAAGGAAGTAAAGGGTGAAGGTCCAAGGTTCAATCCAATTGCAAAAAGAAAAAAAGGTGTGTGTGGGGGTGCCTGGTAATTTTAACATTTCCTTCTTTATTGGCTTTTTGTTTTTATTCTCTATAAGTCAAATTTGAAGAACCTCAGAACAGTTTAAAAAGAATAAATTACAGGTAGATAGACCCTTTTGTAATAAAGCAATGGGCATTCCATACTCTGTTCTACACCTGGCTTTTTGTAGTCTAAATTTAACAATAAGTGATATAAAAAAATAAGTAATATATCTGAGTATGGTGGTCCCTGTAGTCCCAGCACTCAGGAGGCTGAGGCAGGAGGATTGATGCAAATTTGAGGCCAGCCTGGGCCACATAACAAGACCCTGTCTCAAAGAAAAAAAAAAAAAGAAATGTAGGTAATATACTTACATGGTTCAAAATTCAAATAATACAAAAATGAGATTGAGAGGTCATCATGCCATCTCTACGATTTCCCTTCTTACCCTGAGCAGCACATTTGCCCTGGATGGTCCCATTTTCTCTGTTGTCTTAATGTCTCATTAACTTAGCATTTGTCCTAGATTTTTTACCTTTTGTAAAGTAATGGGATTTTTACATGTATTAAAAAAAAAAGAAGAAGAAGGCCAGCAGCTGGGAGGCTGAGGCAGAAAGATCATCGTGAATTCAAGGCCAACCTGGACTACATAGCGAGACTCTGTCTCCAAAATCCAAATAAATAAATCAATAGATAGATGAAAAGAAGGGCTAGTGTACACCTGTTCCCTACCCCCAGCTTGTGATGGGCTGGCACTGTTGCCAATCAAGTGCTTTCCCACCTGGACAGCAGGTGAGATTTGAGTGAGGACCAGCAGCAGCACGATGACTTTCCAAACCCTGCGCCAGCCTCCCCTTGGCACCCCCCGCAAGCCCCTCCTGAAAGATGGAGGAAACACCAGATGCCAGCAAGGGTGGAGAAGGTCGAGGCTCCGCCAGGGGTCGGTGGTAAATCACAGGAAGGGATGTGCATGTTAGTTACCAGGACAAAGTAACAGGAAGACACAACCTTGGAGCAAAAGACTGATTTTGTCAGCAAGGTGCATAAACATGGGCCGTCCAGACCCACACATATTCTTCAGAATATTTCTATTGATGAATTTTTTAATTTTATGAGTTTTATTATATTAAACAATGATTTAACGGGAAGAAAATCATGAAGTATTGAGTTCTTAACATTTACCGAGTGTTTATAAAAATACATCCAAGTTTTTTAACATCAACTGGTTTTGGGTGTACAAAGTCTAAAGAAGAACATCAGAAATAAATTCCCATATAAGCTACAGTGAAAATACCAGTAGCACTCTATAAAAAAAAAACTTTACTTCAATTATCACACCTGAGGCATCTGCACACATAACAACAGCATGTCCCATAGACCCACATCGCTTACCCTGACAGCATGTTTTGCATTCTTGGCCTTTTGTAGGACATACTGGACATCTTAGTGGTCTTGCTGTTTTGTTAGGAGGTTCTTATTATATTAGACAGTGTGTAGCTAATAGGAACATAAAATATCAACAAACTTAATTATTAAATTATTAATATGTGTTGTGTGTTTAGGGTATATATCAACATTTTCACATCAGCCGTGTACTGGCTTACAAAACCCAAAAGATCATGTGAGAAATAAAAACCTATGTGAACAACAGTGCACATGCAAACAAATATCTACCACAGAAATAAGCTTTGCTTCAATTGTCACAACCAAGACAGACTTCACACATGACAACTGCATGTTCCACACACAAATATCCCTTACACTAATAGCATGTAGGTTTTCTTTTCCTCTACTTTCTTGTAGGGCACAGTTGACATCTTTGTTGTTTTTCTGTTGTTGTAGTAGGTCTTCGTGATGCTGTGTCTGCCTGATCACTTGTCAGCTCACCAGTGTGCTCTACAATTATTTTGTGTGGCTCTCTGGGAAGAAACATTTTTTTTTCATCTGCTGTAAATGATTTCTTATGAGCTGTGGTCCCAAACCTTGAAGAAAATTTCTCTGATATTTTACACTTGTTGTTTGCTTTGTAAACTATCAAACTATTCATGCTGCACATGTTTTGGATCAAGTAAAACACAATCATTGGCCAATGCTTCGTGTTTCAAGTGATACCATAATTGCTGCATGACTCATCAAAATCTACTGCACTTTTGGATTCGTTGTAGAAAGTTTCCATCTCAGGACTCTGTTTTGTCAAGGTTTCCCTATCAATATTTCCATGATGGTACAGTGTTACCATCAGCGGTGCCAGTTTGTTTTTCTTTGCTATTTACAAGGCTAATGTTATATTTTTCTGAAATCCAAAGATTGTACTATACAATTCTGTTTTAAAATTGCAACAATTCATCTGGAATTTCTGCTTTGTTCTTGTGTATGTTTCCTGTGCTAGTCTCATTTCTGTTAGCAAATGTAACATGAATTGGAAAATGGTAAACCAACTGTCCAATGTCACATTCCAACTAATTTGGGAGATGAAAGCAATATCATATGGTTTATTACTATACAAAAAAGGACCTGATGGCTGAGTTCCAGGATAAATGTCTAAACTGAAAGCTTAATTAAGTCTTCATGTCTGCAAGGGCATAAATTTTTATGCCATATTCTGATCCATTGCTTTTCCATAAGTCTTTTACATTCCTGAAATCACCATGAGAAATCCCTGCTAAGTACACCAGAACTATGAATGCTTTTAGTTTATAGTGAAGTGTTGCCATAAACACATTTTTGAATATGGCTATTAATACATATAGAACATTTTACTTGCACTTCAGCCTTTGTGTACTTCATAGCATTTTGTGGCATTTCATCTATTACAATTTTCAACATTGAATGGCAGTGCTGGCATTCTGTCCAATATATTTCACCCCTGCCAAGACCTTCACTATATCTATATCTATATCTATATCTATATCTATATCTATATCTATATCTATCTACATTTTTTTCTTTTTTACTGGATTTTTGCATGCAGTTTTGTTTTGTTTCAGACCTAGTTCTAACATTGGAGAGTTCCATTTGGTTGCATAGCCATTTTGCAATATTTCAGCTAGTCAAATATGTACTCACATTGCTATTTTCTTTGTCATCTGCATCTATGTCAGCTGATTCTTGCTCCATCTCAATGTCACAGGGACTTTGGCTCATATGGCTAATGTCAAAGTCGTCATCATCATCATATGCCCACACCACTCTTCTGTTATAAAAGCATGCATTTTATCATAATGGATCATCATCATCATCCATGCATGAATAATATGATGTTTTACTTTTGACCTCTTCCAAAAGTTTCAAATCTGATTTTTCATGTGTAACTGTACTGAATTCTACTTCTACCAGAACAATCTAAAGAAAACTTTTTTTAAAAAAAGTCTTGAAATGGTGCAGGTCTGTTGGACCCTCTGTGATGCTTGGTAAACATACACAAAACCAGTTAGATGGAGCATAAGGTGGGTACAAATCCTATTTTGCCACATGTGCCCACTCCTTGCTGTTTGTCATACCAAGTGGGTAAACACAGAGATACTTTCTGTGTGCCTCAGGGAAAGGTCCTGAGACACAGCTGGCTAACATCATGTCAAAGTACAAATTCACAGTTTTAGAAAAGTAAGGAATGGATCCGCTGGACTCAATGTCATGCCCCTCATTTAAAGGAAGAGAGGTTTATTCTGGTTCAAGTCTTAGCAGCTTCAGTCCTTGCACGGTCTGGGGCAGCATGGCCCTGAGGACCAGCGCTGCTCACTGCATGGAGAACAGGAAGCAGAGAGAGAAGGAGGAGCCACAGGGTAAGAGAAACCCTTCCACACCTCACTTCCAGGGACTACCTATTCTGGCCAAGTCATCTCTAAACCCTATTCCAGTCTCCTTCCAGGATCCCTCCATCAGGCTTTGGGGGAACATCTAGATCTAACCCATAACTATGTACAGAGAGGCCTCTAAATATTCTTGTTACAGTGATTCTATCACTGCATAGTAGAAATCTGTAATTATATGTTAATGATAATGCTTTTTTATTTTGCAGTAAACCACTTTGGCAACAGTGAGTTTTAAAAAGTGTGTAACAAATCCTGAGTGAATATTGAATTTCCATTTCTATGTGTAATTGCACAAAATATCTGTAGACATTTAAAAATCACCAGACAACCACAGGAAACCCAGAAGACTTCAAGCTGCTATATAAATTCAGTAGTTATTTCAAAAATTAGTAATTATTTTAAATAAGATTACAGCTGGGCATGATGGTGTATGCCCATAATCCTACCACTTGAGAGGCTGAGGCAGGAGAGTCACTGTGAGTTTGTCACCAGCCTGGGCTACAGGATGAATTCAAGGACAGTCTGCACTACATAGTAAGACCCTGTCTCAAAAGAACAAAATAAAACAAAACAAAACTTTTACCAAACACAATGATTTACTCATACAAGTCACTCTGTGAAGCCAGATTTGTCACTTAATCAACTACTATGTATATTTAATTTCACTCATTTCAATTTTTTCTTATACCCATATGAAAAGTAAAGTAATGGTTAACATGCCAACTACTTTAACAAAAAATATTTGTTATGCTACCATGTGCAGTGGTGCAAATATGTGATCCCAGCAGTCAGGAGGCTGAGGCAGGATAATCACTGTGTAGCCAGAGCTACAGAGTTAGTTGAAAACCAGGGCTGGGGATTTAGCACAGTGGCACAAGTGCCTGCCTAGCAAATGCAAGGTTGTGAGTTTGATCCTGGTACCAAAAATAATAATAATTAGTTGAAGACCAACCTGGACTACATAGTGAGACCTTGACTCAAAACAAAACAAAAAAACCCACAAAACTTGGCAAGAATAGGTATGTGGAGTTGGGCGTGGTGGCACATGCCTATAATCCCAGCACTCAGGAGGCTGAGGCAGGAGGATTGATGCAAATTCGAGACCAACCTCTGTTACAAAGTAAGCTCTAGGTGGCTCAACTGCATAGTAAGACCTTGTCTCAAAGACAAAAAAAAAAAAGAAGAAGAAGAAAAAGAATAGGTATGTGATGTGGCTGAAAACTACTTTTCTAACATTTATCAACCCCTCGTTTCAAGCCTTAGCAATGTTTTCCCTCAAAAAAAAAAAAGTGGGGGTGAGGGGTTTAGCTCAGCTGTGTAAGTGCCTGCTTGGCAAGTGTGAGGTCATGAGTTAATTCCCTGTACCCCCCCCCAAAAAGTGGTGACAAAAATAGATATCCTTATCTTATTCCTGCATTTTAGAAGAAATCATTAAGTCTTTCTCCAAATGGGCCAGGGATTTAGCTCAGTGGCTTAAGCGCCTGCCTGGCAAACACGAGGTTGTGAGTTTGATCCCCGGTACCAAAAAAAAAAAGTCTTTCTCCAATAATATTGTATTGTATATTCACTGTGAGTTTATCTCATTGATGACCTTTATCAGGTTAAATAATGTTCCTTCTAATTTAATCCTACTTGTTGAGTGTTATAAAACAAAAAAGTATTGGATTTTGTGACTTTTCAGCCCCTGTTGGGATGATTAAGTGCCTTTTTTTTTTTTATAGTGGGAATGGAACATTGGGCCTTCACTCTGAGGTACATTTTCTTTCTGATATATTTTTTTTTTTTGGTACTGGGGCGCAAACTCACAACTGCATGCTTGCAAGGCAAATGCTTATGCCACTGAGCTAAATCCCCAGTCTGATTTTGAGACAGTGTCTCACCAAAGTGCTATGTTATTCAGGCTGGGTTTGGATTTGCAATCCTATTGCCTTGGCCTCCCAGAGTGCTGGGATTACAAGCATGCACTATCCTGCTCTGCTTTTATAGGAAGATTTTATGTATTTATGTATTTATGTATGTATGTATGTATGTATGTATTTTTGGTACCGAGGTTTGAACTCATGACCTTGTGCTTGCTAGGCAGGCACTTGTGCCACTGAGCTATATCCTTGGCCAGGAAGATTTTTTAAATTAATTTAATTGCTTGTTATAGATCCATTCGAATTTTCTATTTTTTTCTTGAGTCTGTTTTGGTAGTTGCTATCTTCCTGGGATTCATTCACTTCACCCAGGTTATTTAATCTGTTGTCACACAGCAACAGTGTTCAAAATATTCCCTAAATAGTCCTTTTTTTTGTACTGGGGATTGAACTCATGACCTTGCACTTGCCAGGCAGGTGCTTATGCCTGCTGAGCTAAATCCCTGGTCCCTAGTCCTTTTATTTCTATGATGTCAACAGGGATCGCCCTCTTTTACCTATTTTTGTAAACTGAATGTCTTTTTGTCTTACTCAGTCTTGTGAAAAACAGAGGTAAAGAGTAAAATATTTTTACTGAGAAAGCTTCTGTCTTGAGAGAGACAGAAGGGATCCCGAGTGGGTTGCCAAAGACTCTATATTTTCCAGGGACTTTTACAGGGCAAAATCGTGAAACTAGATGACTCAAAGGTAGGGAAAATGGAGATTTGCAAAGTAGGCATAAGATGATCCAGACTTAATCCCTAAGGATTATATTTAAGGGTGTGCTTGCATTTGTCTTGAGATCTGGCCCGCAGCAAGAGGTGTGGGTCTTCTGTTTTGAGATCTGGCCCTCAGCAAGAGGTGTGGGTCTCCTCTAAGGTCATCAGACATCTGGTCCTCTGTGCCAGCTTCTTCGAGGGCCTAGCCCTGTCTAACTGCCTATAATATTTCTAACTGGCTCAGCTGCCTGTAACACTTATGCTGCTGAGCTAAATCTGCAGCCCCTGACCCACGCTTTCTGCAGGAAAGTAATATTCTTTTTTCTTTCTAAACAAGCCTGGGGCCCAACCAGGGCCTTGCATATGCTTGGCAAGCATCCCACCTCTGAGCTATACCCCTCTCCCCAGGAAAATAATTTTCAAGTAAAAATATTTACTTTGGATTTATTTCAAAATAATCCATTTGAGGTGAGACAAATAGGACGCTGAATACAATATAAAGCTAGAAGACCCAGCATGTTGTGCATTCCCGTAATCCCGTAAGCACTTGGAAGGCTGAAGCAGGAGGATGACCATGAGTTTGAGGCCAGCCTAGGGTACACAGGCAGTTCAGGGCCAGCAAGCCCTTGACTTGAGCCCCTCCCAAAAAAAAAATGAGATAAAGCAAACATGGTCATGAAGATGGTGATTATTGTAGCTATATAATGTAGCTATATATTATAGCTATATAATGTCAGGTTTTATTGTACTATTTTATTTTAAAAATGTGCAACAAAAATTTTAAAATAAATATGTGGTATGAATCAAGTTTCATTCATGTTGCAGTAAACATGCCAGTTATGTGTAGGAAGATTGTTGCAAGTTCGAGTCCAGCCTGGGCTACAAAGTGAGCTCAGGACCAGCCGAACTGCACAGCTAGACCCTGTCTCAAAAAGACAAAAAAGAAACAATATATACTTTTGCACTGGGCTACACCTTCAGCCCTTCTTAAAATTTTTAAATTTTGAGACAAGGGCCTGGATATAGCTCAGCGGCACAGCACTTGCCTGGCAAGCGTGAGGTCCTGAGTTCGATTCTTGACACCAAAAATAATTTCAGACAGGTCTCACTATGTCGCTAAGTTCCCCAGACTAGGTTCCTGCTTGTGATTCTCCTGCCTCAACCTCCCAGAGTGTGGCGATTACAGAGGTGTGCCCAGTGAAACTGCAGATTTTCTTTTTCTTCCCCTTTCCCTACCCTGACCCTCCTCTCCCCCTCCGTGGCAAGGTCCTGCTTTGTAGCTCAGGCTGGCTTCGAATTCACAGTGACCCTCCTGCTTCAGCCTCCTGAGTGTTGGGAATACACGCGTGCGCCAGCAAAGCTGGCTGAAGCCTTTGTCAACAGTACGGATCTGCGCAGCCAGACCCTCCACGCCCGCGAGGCCCTCCTTATCCACGAGGGGCGGAGCGCCACTTCTCATCTGCATGGCCCCGCCTGGGGCTGGCTGAGCTGCTCACGCCCCGGCCTCCAGTGTGCGCCCGGCAGCGTCGCCGCCAAATCCCCTGTGGCTTCTGCAGAGGCGGGGTCCCTGCTTCAGTCCAACACCCTCAGATGTGCCTGGATTCTCATCGCTTCCTCCTTGCGCTTCAAAGACGCATCTTTGGGCACACTTCTTTCCTAGGCGCTTTTCTCCTTTTTTTCTTTCCTTTCCTTTTTTTTTTCTTCTCTTTTCTTTTCCTTCTTTCTGACAGAATCTCACTATGTAGTCCAGGCTGGTCTCAACCTCGGTGGCCCTCCTGCCTCAGCCTCCCAAATGCTGGGATCGGGTTGCACCACCCCAATGGGTCTTGGGCCGGCACAGCAGGGACCTCTTTTGTCTGCTCTCTGGCTTGCAGTGGGCTCTGAACCATCTCTCAGCAGAACCCCCACCAGCTGTTCCCAAACTCAGCTTGTCCCTGAGTCTCTAGTTTCTGACTCAGAGGGTCTAGGGTGGGATGAGAATCTTGTTTTTTGAGACAAGGTCTCACTATGTAACCTAGGCTGGCCTGGAACTCACAGCGCGACCCTCCTGCCTCAATTTCTTGAGTGCTGGGATTACAGGAGTGCACCACCACGCCCAGCCCCATATTTTCCTTATCCGTTCATTATTGATAAACATACAGGCTGCTTCCAAGGTTCAGCTATTATACCGCATGCTGATATAAACGCGGGTGTGCCTGTAATTCAATGTCTTCAACTTTCTCATTTATTTATTTATTTTGGTCTTTTTGAGACAGGATTTCACTATGTAGCAAGGCTGGCCTCAAACACACATTGAGCCTCCCTCCTCAGCCTCCTGAGTGCTGGGATTACAGGTGTAAGCCACTGTGCCTGGCCTTGATGTGTTTTACTCTTTTGGGAAGATATCTAAAAGAGGAAGAGCTGTGTCAAATGCAGTTGCTAATTTTACTCTTTTGAGGAACCTTCATACTGATCTCCCTAACAGATCTACTAGGCTGGGGATTTGGCTCAGCGGCATAAGCCACCTGCCTTGCAAGCACAGGTTCGAGTCGGATCCTTGGTACCAAAAAAAAAAAAAAAAAAAGGGTAGGCCTAGTAGATCTACTAGTATACATTCCTGCCAAAAATGCAGGGGAGTTCCTTTTTCTCTAAAGTTTCACCAAAATTTATTATTTGACTTCATGATGATAACCATCCTTTCTGTAGTATAGTTGAATCCGTGTTTGGTTTGGTTTGGCTTTTTGAGATGGGGTCCTGTTACACAGTTCAGGCTGGCCTTGAAATCACTTTGTTGCCCAGGCTGGCCTTGAACTTGCAGCAATCCTCCTGCCTCAGCCTCTGAGTGCTGGGTCTACAGGTCTGCCTCACCATTCCTGGTGCTCAGTGTTACTTGAATCTGTATTTGGGTAACGTAGGCCTCACTTCTTAAACATTCTGCCACTCAAAGACCCTGGCTGGGAACCAAGCTGTCATTTACCACATGGAACTTTCCAGAATATTCCAGATCCAAACTACAGCCTGAGACTGCATTAGAAACTTAATGTTCCTCACTAACGTGCTTACTTTATTCTCTGTTTACAGATACTTGAGAACTTGCATTGGTTTTCTCGTCTGAGTGCCTCCAGGTATTTCTCTCATCACTAAGGACAGAGATCAGCAAAGCTGTTACTATTATCTGTGAGAACTCATTGTTCTCAACCTAACTGCAGTTTAGTCAAAATCTGAATCAATGACCCAAAGGCTGAAGGCTAAGGTGACTTTTCTGTTGACAGAAGAGGTTGACATTTCTCCAGCGCTATGTGCTAAGTACTTTTCCCTTCATTACCTACTTTTCCCTTCATTACCGAAAGAATGTTGACGCAATACCTAACAAAACTAGAACTGGTATTTTCAGTATCACAAATGACAAAACAGAGTAGGGCACGGTGGTACATGCCTCTTACCCCTGTACTCTGGGAGGCTGAGGAATGAGGACCCCTAGGTCAGCCTGGGCTATATGGATAGCAAGTTTGTGAGCAACTCGGACTACATACAAGACTCTTTCTCCTGAATAAATAAATAAACAAAGGCTAGGCAGCCAAGTGTGCAGGTGCGTTTCTATAATTCCAGCACTCAGGGTGGTTGAGGAAGAAGAATTGTTAAGTTTGAGCCCAGGCTGGGGCATTTATCAATTTGGGGAGATCCTGTCTGAAACTAAAATACAGCCCTATCGGGCCTGGTGGCACAGGCCTGCAGTCCCAAGCGCCTGGGAGACTGAGATAGGACGTTCACTTCGAGTCAAGGCCAGACTGGGCTACCCAGTGAGTCCAGGGCAGCCTGCGCTAGATTGTAAGAACCTGTCTCAAAAAAACAAAACAAAACAAAACAAAAGACATCGAAGAAAGAGAATTCTAACTTTGGGCTGGATAATGCCTGGCTGGTGATAAAACTGCTGGGAAAACGGCCTGGGAAAACCCCCCAAGAGCAGTGAAAGCACCGACTATCTGAACGAGGCCAAGCGCTTAAGAACCGGGGCGCTGTCCTACTTATCTCGCTGAATTGCCCAATCTAGGCTCGACTCGAGATTCTCCTGCCTCGGCCTCCCTAGTGCTGAGATGGCAGGTGTGCGCCACCACGCTCAGCCCGTGGGCTCGGCTGGAAAGGGTCACTTCTGCTGTAGTTAAGTTTTCCCCAAACTCTAACCTCCAGACCCCAGGAAAACAAAGCTGCGGTGGCCCTGGGGGCTCGGCCAGGGTTCCGCCCGCGGGACCCCAGGGATATCCGTTCTCCAGGACAGCGCTGGCTACGGGGTCCGAGCTACCTCGAAACCCGGTGGCCGCGGGACGCGACTCCCGGCCGCGATGAGGACAACCTGGATCTTTGCGGACAGCGGTTCGGGGAAGCGCGCGGGACAGCAGCTTCCATCCAAACAAGTCACCAACGCCGAGATTGGGCGGGAAAACCGCAGCCGCCTGAAATCGCCCCACCCCATTGGTTAGCCCTGGCTGTCCTTCCCGGTATCCCACCTCCATTGCTCGCGGGCGACATTTTCATTGGCTCTTGTCTGCTCCCATTGGTCAATTCTCCTGTTCGTCAGATTCGGCGCGTGGAGAGAAGCGGAGAGCGCGTCAGTGTTGAGGCTGGAAACCCCGCCTCCCCGTGCCGTGTGCAAAAACAAACAGCCGTTAGGGAGGAGGTGCCGGGGGGCGGAGTTCTAGCTAGAAGAAAGTACGCTATTGGACATCCGCAGTGGTTCAAATGAGCAAGGTGAGCAGCCATTGGTCGCGGCAGCGCGAGGCGGGCCCGGGGTATTGTCCGGCTCCCGCGGCGGCTATCGTTGCTGCGAGAGCGGCTGCGGCGGCGCGGGGTGGCAGCGGGCGGTCAACCGGCCGAACAGAGGCAGAGTCGGCCGAGACTATGGTGAGGGAGGCCAGGCGACCGGGGATGCCGGGCAGGCGCGAAAGCGGCGCCGCTACCTGTGGCGTCGGAGTTGGCGGGCGTCGTAGCTGCGTCCGGCCGAGCCCTCGTCGCGCTCTCGGGGTCGAGCCGGGCGGAGCGGACGCAAACTCGGCCCGGACCCGCGGGGGACGCGGGGCCGCCGGCCTGGAGTGCGGAGGGCGGCCGGGGTGCAGCGGGCGCTGGGAAGTCACGGGCGGCGGTTACGTAACGGCCCGGCGGGGTCCGGCGTGGGTCGGGACGGCCGGGGCGGCTCCGCTGCCGCCTCCCCTCGCCGCTGCGGGCGCTTGATTTTCTCCGCTCGCAGCGTCCCTGTTTCATTGGGAAATGGAGATCGCGTTCGGGAAAGTGAGACTCGGGAAGAAATGAAAGTGTATTCAAACTTAAGCCCGCGCTGGAGCGGAGCTCACGGGGAAGCCGTGCCCCGGGTCTGCCGCGCTTTGTGTTGCCGGCGCGCGCGGAGCGAGGCTCTGCGGGGTCCCTGGGCGACCCTGGCGGGACGCGCACACCCGAACAGCTGTCAGCGCTAGCACCGCGGGGCTGCGCGGCAGGACCGCGGCTGTGGGCGTGGAACTCCTTTAGAGCCAAAATAATAACACTTTGCGTAACACCTAACCGTGAGGGCGCATTATTGGCTATTGTAAAATGCTCAGGCTGAGAACTGATGCAGACTTGCTGGACAATCGCATCCAGACTCTGTAATTTGATTTATTGTTATCAACAGGGCTTTATAGTGAAGCGCAGGTTACAGCTGCTCTGTAAATTGATTAGCTCAAGCTGATGATTTTCAGCATCCTTGTTAGTTTTTACAGTGTTTCGCAATCTCTAGTAATAAGCTGCGTTGGATATTTACCAGCAGCTAAAAATATACGAGCATTAATGTAAAATACAGGAAATGGAGTTGTCATTTGGATTTTAAACTCGAGCACCAAGAATGTGTCTATTAAGTAAATATAAAAGTACTGTGTCCAGGGCCTGGGATTTAGCTCAACGGTATAAGCGCCTGCCTGGCAAGCGCAAGGTCGTGAGTTTGATCCCCGGTACAAAAAAAAAAAAAAAAGAAAGTGCTGTGTCTCAGTATTCAGTTTCCAAGATTTTCTGAGTGAAAAAATGTACTTCAGCCAGTGCCCTCCTCTTTTTATGTAAATGTTTGTAACTGAGAGGCTTAAATTAATGCAACTTTAAAAACTAAATCTTTAATGTTGCATATTTTTTATTTATTTTGTCTTGTTGAGACAAGGTCTTGCTATGCAGTTCAGGCTGTCCTTGAGCTCACATTGTATTGTAGCCCAGGCTGGTCTCGAACTGGCATAGATCCTGTCTCAGCCTCCCAAGTGCTGGGATGACAGGCTTGAGCCACCACACCCGGCTTGTTGCTTATGTTTTGAGTCAGCTGTACTTCAGTGAATTTGTAAAGTTGGGAGAATATATAGAGTTGGAAGGAATTTTGAAAATGAGTAGTTATGTATTTTCTATTTTTTTCTTCTTGTTTCTTGAAGACAGGGTGTTGGTAGGTAGTGCAGGCTGACCTTGAACTCATTTGTAACCCACACTGGCCTTGAACTTACAATACTTCTGCCTCAGTCTCCCAGGTGCTAGGATGTGTAGGTGTGTACTACCACATACCATTTAGTGTTTTTTTTGTTTTGTTTTGTTTTTTTTCTTTCGGTAAGGGGAATCGAACTCACGACCATGCCCTTGCATGGCAGGCGCTTATGCTGCTGAGCTAAATCCCCAGCCCCAGTGTTTTTTTTTTTTTTTAAACAGTGAAGAAGTAACAGATTTAAATGGCAAGGTGAAATGATAGAAAACAGTCACTGAGCTGAGTCCTGTGTACCTGTGCACAGGTTGGCATGTACCTGTAATCCCAGCACTTGAAAGGCTGCAACCGGAAGATCACTGTTGTCATTCACCACCAGCCTGGGCTACATAATGAGTTCGAGGCCAGCCTGAACTGAACTGCATTCTGAGACCCTATCTCATTTAAAAAAAAAAAAAGATTCAGATGGTAAATTTTATGTTACATATTTTACCATACATAAAAAAGGACTTTAAACTTGGTGTGGTGGTGCACTCCTGTAATCCCACCACTCGAGAGGCTGAGGCAGGAGTATCCTTGCAAGTTCAAGACCAGCCTGGGCTACAAAGTGAGCTAAAGGCCAACCTGAACTTCATAGTGAGACCCTGTCTCAAAACAAAACAAGAAAGGACTTTCAGACTTTAGAGATTACACAAATACTATTTTGAGCTGATATAAGTACTTCTTAAATGATCTTACTGATCACTAATAGAAAGGTGATAGAAATCCAATGGAGGGCTAGGGATTTAGCTTAGTGGCATAAGTGCCTGCCTGGCAAGCATGAGGTCATGAGTTCAATCCCCTGTGGGGGGGGGGAAATCCAATGGAGTATTAAACAGTCATTTCAACAAATGAGGTACATGGTTGTGCTGATATAGAACAATCTACAAATCTTGTTTCTGTGTGAAAAAGAAAAGATGAGTGCAGATGTAATGACGTTTGTTTTGTTATGTATCAACAGATCTAGTGTGCTGCCTCACACCTCTAGTGCAAGCACTCAGGGAAGCTGAGGCAGGAGGCAGAAAGACAGCAAATTCATACCCAGACCGAGAACTCAGTGACCTAGTGAAAGCTTCCCTCGGCAAAAAGGGGTGAAGCTCAGTGTGAAGGCCCTCGGTTCAATCCCAAGAACTGCAAAAAATCGAATCAAAAGCAGGAAAAAAATGGTGTGCATATATTTTTAGGTGACACAAATCAGAAAAGATACTTTCCTCTTAACACTAAGGAATGCTAAGGAGCTGAATTTCAACCAAAACTTCTCTGCTTTGTTTTGTTTTGTTTTGTTTTGTTTTTAAGACAGGATCTTGCAATGTAGTTGAGGCTGGCTTTGGTAGCCCGGGCTGGCTAGAACTCACTGCAATCCTCCTGCCTCAGCCTCCTGAGTGCTGGGATCACAGGTGTGTACCACCATGCTTGGCTAACATTCTTGATTCTTGTTTTTTCAAAAAAAGCTAAGTTCTGAAAGTTTCTGTAGATTTGTTCTGATGACATTTTATAGTTATTTAACTATGAAGCATTTTAGGCATGTACAAGTTACTGACTTGCAGGATTTATCAGAAATTTGAGGGGGCCAGTGATTTAGCTCATTCATGTAAGCACCTGCCTTGGCAAGTGCAAGATTGTGAGTTCGATTCCTGGTACCAAAAAAAAAAAAATTGAGGGCTAGGGATATAGCTCAGTGGCAGTGCATGCTTGGCACTGTGCCTGCTTAGTAAGCACAAGGTCCTGAGTTCGATTCCTGGTACTTAAAAAGAAAAATTTGAGCAATGCATTCAGATTTGTAAAATTCTCATATTTTCAATAGGTGTGGTGTTTGATGTCTTTTTATTTATTTATTTTTGGTACTAAGAATTGAACTCAGGACCTGTATCCCCAGCCCTTCAATGTCTATTTTAGATAAGTTAGTGAAAGGTGATATGACCACTTATCTTTTTACAAGTGAGGAAGGGGATCATGTTTTATTTTCTGCTATTTCAGAAGCTCTGTGTTCACTTGCTCCACACCTCTCTGTCTAGGCTGGAGGCAAAGCTGGGAAGGACAGCGGGAAGGCCAAGGCCAAGGCTGTGTCGCGCTCCCAGAGAGCTGGGCTGCAGGTAAGGGGCCCCGCCAGCGCTGGCCCTAAGGTGTCTCCTTCAGTGTTGCAGCCCTGGACCCAGAGATAGTTCATGAAGAACAGAGCTTCTCTCGTTATTGCAGACCCTTAATAAGGAGGTTGATTGGCCAAAGCTTAGATCATAAAGTTAATTTGTGATCTGTGTGAGTACAGGTTGTAAACTGGCCTTAATGAATTGGTAATTTTCTATTAAAATGCATTGTTCAAGATTATAATTATGTTCCTGGTTCTTTATAAATTGTATCATATTAAAGTGAGTGTTCTGTGGGTTTTCTTTTGAAAGTGTTTGTAGTCCCACATAATTATCAAGATGGGCTACATTGGGGGGGGGAGTGAACTCCTCACGGCCTCTGAATGTTTCTCCAGCAGCTGACTGTTTCTCAGTTTTGGCCTGAATGATGCACTGGGAACCACAACGTGTTTTCAGACGCGCACATTTTGATTGTCGCAACTTTAACCCACACACTTAGTATTTTCTGGAGAAGTGAGAATTATTCCATGCACGTAGGAAACACTTAACGGGAGCCTGAAGGCCGGCTGTGAGGGCGGGGTTCCATGCTTGCCGAAGTGGTGGGGTTCCAGCAAGTGGATGATGTGATGCAGGTGGCACCAAGGGGAGCGGCAGGAGCCTTGCCCTGGTGCGCGCTGGGTGCCCTGCAGTTGCGGCACAGTCATGTGGGGCAGCGTGGACTGGGGTTGGAATGGGTGGGAAGGTGGAGAGCGTGTGCAGAGGGTGCTGGAAAGCACAGCCCGGGACGCTGGAAGCTCAAAGGCTTAGCACTCTGAGGCCACGCTGCACAAAAGCGGAGGTGGGGTCCTTTTGAAGCTCACCACAGCATGCAGGGGAAATCATGAATCCTGCCTCCTAGGAGTGGCCACCACATCCACACTTGAGATGTCTTCTGTACAGTGGGTGGCGGACGCCTGGATGTCTCCTAGCGTGGGAGAGTGAGGAGGAGCTGCGGGGTGGGCGCTGCTGCCCCTGGAGGCTGCCTGAATCTGGAAAGCGCAGTGCTGGGCAGAGCCAGCCAGCTGCTGCCCCCTCACCCAGAGCCCAGCGGCCCAGCGATGCTCTTCCCCCTGCTCACCTACAGGGCTTGGGGTTTTGGCTTTGTTTTGCAGTAGTACTGGGAATTGAACCTAGGACCTTGGATATGCTAGAGAGTGCTCTGCCCCTGAGCTGTACCCCGGCCTGAGGATCTTTCCCCAGCGGAGCTGTCTACTGTGGCAGCCTGGGCCTCTTGCTCTGGGGAAAGGCCAGCTTCCCCAGACCTGTACTGCTTGCTGCCTCGGAGGTGGAGGCAGCAGGACCTTGGTTTCCAGTCAGCCAAGGCAACACAGGAAACCTCACAAGACCCTAGTTTAAAAATAAGACACAAGGCCTGCTCGGAGGTGCACACCTGGAATCCCAGCAATTGTGAAGCTGAGGCAGTAGGCTCATGTGTTCAGGGCCGGCCTGGGCGCCATAGTGAGTTTGAGACTTGCCTGAGCTACGTGGTGAGAGTCTTGTCTCTGGTCCCCTCCACCCCAGAAAAATGAGAAGAGCCTGTGTGTGGAGAAGCCTGCAGAGAGACACTGGAGAGCACTGCGTCCCAGATGGCACACTGCTCAGGACACAGGCGTGGAACTGGCCCTTGAAAACCACAGTCACTTAGGGGAATGCTTTTACTCCTTGAGACGATCTATCAGTGGCGAATAGATCTGGGAACTAAGATGGTACTGTTAGACTTTGAGGAGAATGTTTTTGTTTTTGTTTTTTTGAGACAGGGTCTTGCCATAAAGTTCAGGCTGGCCTTGAGCTTGCAGAGATCCTCTTGCCTCAGCCTCTTGAATGCTGGGATTACAGGCAGTGCCACCACACCTGACTAAGGAGAGTGTTTTATCAGATGACAGGTTTCAGTTATGATCCTCCTGCCTCTACTTCCCTGGTATGTGGGATTACAGGCATCCACCACTGCGTCGGATTGAAATGTGTTCATTGATCTTACCTTTGAAAAGGAGGTATTGCTGGGTGTGGTGGTGCATGCCTGTAACCCCCGCACTCCAGAAGCTGAGGCAAGAGGATCAAACAAGTCAGAGGCCAGCCTGAACTACATAGGGAGACTCTCAAAAAGAAAAGAAGGGGGCCGGGGATTTAGCTCAGTGGCTTAAGCGCCTGCCTGGCAAGAGCGAGGTAATGAGTTCGATCCCCGGTACCAAAAAAAAAAAAAAAAGAAAAGAAGGTTTCTAGGCTCACTGGAATTTCAGAAGGGTTTCCTGAGGAGAGGAGACAGGGCATCGATGGGTGCGGCAGGCAGCGGGAAGTTGGGGTGGCCAAAGGTGCGGTTTAGAGATGGGTCCCAGCTTAAACTCATCGCCAAAGAAAAGTCGGAGGCGCAGTGAAAGGCGGAGGCACCTGCGTTAGGCTCGGTGGCGGGGAAAGCCCTCCTCAGCGCAGCGCATCAGCCAGGCGCGGTACGGGAGGACTGCAGGTCCAGGGCTTGGCTGGGCACTGTAACAGGACTGTCTCCAGACAGAAGGAGACAAGGACGGAGCACAAGGCTCTGTTCAAACCCCAGAACAACAGAAAAGCTGAAAGGGAAGAAAGAACCAGGACTGAGGGTCAGATTCCTGGGGGGCTGTCATGTGACGCCGTCACCCGCTCTGTGCTGTCCCAGGCGGTGTGCAGTGGGCCGAGTCGCCTCCACTGGTCCAGGGGCTATTACTTGAGAGAGATTCGGGCACTAACACGTGACCGTGGGTTGACTATCTTACCTGTGTCACCAAGCCTTTGCTTGCACCCAGTGGTGTGGTGTCCCCATGAGACGTCTCTCTTCCAGTTTCCTGTGGGCCGCATCCACAGACACCTGAAAACACGCACCACCAGCCACGGACGGGTGGGCGCCACTGCCGCTGTCTACAGCGCCGCCATCCTGGAGTACCTCACCGCCGAGGTACGTGGGGGGCACCGCTGCAGTTGGGAACGGGGCGGGCGCTGGGCCCGGGAGGTGACACACCTGTAAACCCAGCACTCCGGGAGGCTGGAGCAGGAGCCTGGCAGGTTTGAGCCCAGCCTGAGCAACTGAGAGACGCACTGAAGGGAGGCTCCGAGGGAAGGTCCGGGCTTGGTCCCCCGGCTTCCCAGAAAAGCTCCAAACGTGCTCAGCGGCACAGCGCCTGCCTGGCAAGCGAGAGGTTATGAGTCTGATTCCCGGTACCAAAGACCTAAACTGACTAAATGAAGCCCATGACACGCATTTCCAAAAGACACTGGTTATTTTACTGTTTTACATGCACCTTGCAGCCTGTAACCCAGTACCAGTGCTAAAAAGAAGCCTGGTATTTATTTTTAGTTAAGACTAAGACTAAGCAGTGTGTTATTAAGATACAGCAAAGGGGCGGGAAGCACTGCTCTAACTGGTATAATGTCATCGAGCCAGTAGCCTGCCTTGAGTTCCAGTGTGAGCGCTAGAAGACTGATGATGGCACAGGTTAAAGTCCTTCTGCTTGGCCGGGGATTTAGCTCAGTGGCTTAAGCGCCTGCCTGGCAAGCGTGAGGTCGTGAGTTCGATCCCCGGTACTTTAAAAAAAAAAAAAGTCCTTCTGCTTGTCTTCACTGTTGCACAACTGAACTTTTTGTTGTTGTTGTTATTGTTGTTTTTGCAGGGGTGGTGGTGGGGTACCGGGAATGGAACTCATGGCCTTGTGTTTGCCAAGCAGGTGCTGCGCTGCTGAGCTGCATCCTGGCCCAACAAAGTTTAACCTTCAGTTATTTGGACCAGAGTTCTTCTCCTGGGTCTTAGACCCTACTTACTCCATCTCTGTCCTCCTAAGGAAAAGGAATGGGAAGAGACTTTGGCCGCATTCCTGAGCAGGAAGCAGTTTGAATTGCAAGCAAGTAGTTGGGATACTGACAGAAAGGAAGTGACCAGGGCCCCGGAGAGAGGCTTAGGAGTCAGCCTTCTGCCAGCTGCTGTTGCTGGCATTTGCTTTTCCTGCTGTGCCTGAGCCTGAGCCTGAGGGAGGCGCCCTGCGTGGCTTTGAGCTCTTCCCCTCTGTGTGCATTTCCATTCACTGATGCCGATCGTCGTGAGCACGTGCCATCCACACTGCCTCTCATCACAGTGTATTTCGACGGCCAGGGATCAGGTCCAGGGCCTCAAAAGCATGCTCTGGGCAGGTGCTCTGGTGCTGAGTCCAGCCGGAGAGAGGAGCATAGGTCAGAGTTGATGACTTTCACTCTGACTTTGTGTCTGGGCATGGCTCAGGGACGGCTGGCACTGGGCCCTGTCCCGCCAGAGTCCCAGGAGCAGTGGGACTGGCGCGTTTGGGCACCCAGCAGTTGGTTCTGAGGACACTCAGCCTTGGCTACTGTACTTCAGGGAAATGGCTCCATGCGGAGTTTGCTTGTGCATTTTCAATATTTCTATCAAAAGTACAGTCATACCAGGTAAATAATGTATAATAATGGAAGTTTAAAAATGCAGCGTGTACTTAACCAGGACTTTGAAATTCCTATAGTTGAATTCCCAGTGTAGAATAAAAGACTTCTAATTTATATCCTACTGCTCTGTATTAGACTCAAACACTGGAAGCTGAATTAAAGGTGTCCCTCCCCCCCAGCCCATTTTCCTCTACCTCACTGTGCCTTGGGAGGTTGTCCTGGGTAGGCTGGAGGTCCAGGATTGGGTTTTGCTTTTGCACCTTGTCGTTTTATATTTATTTTTTTATTTTATTTTTTCTGTGTTGATGCCTGTAATTTGGGCGGGGGGGCATACCGAGAATTGAACTCAGGACTTTGCACTTGCCCAGCAGGTGCTATGCCACTGAGCTACAGCCCCGGTCCTGTACATTTGTAATAGTAGGTAGCTTTATTACCAGTATTGAGGCCTTCCTAGGAAACATCTGTTGTTTAGCAGTGTCTTCTATGTTTCTAAATGACATTTTTAAACTTCTATATTAAGTAAATTCTAGCCATTAAAGGAAAAGAAAAAACTGCATGGATAGCAGAGAGACTGCATGGGTATATTGAAATCTGACCTTTCTAACTGTTCACACTGGGATCTAGGCTGAGATATAATAACATCCCTTTTTCTTATGTTAGTGCCTTTCTCTGGGGAAGCGGGGTTTTCCTCAGGTGCGCCTCTCTGTTGCAGAGAATGAATGTAAAGGGAGTCGGATGAAGCCTGAGCTCCAGCAGTAGAGAGCATCTCGCCAGCTTCTTGTGCAGTGTGCACAGACGCTGGTGGCATCAAGCGCTTACTGGAAGCTCACCCGAGCCCTTAGTGTTTGGTCTCTTGTCTTCCGGATGCCCATAGGTGCTGGAGCTGGCAGGGAACGCATCAAAGGATCTCAAAGTCAAGCGCATCACTCCACGTCACTTGCAGCTCGCCATCCGCGGGGATGAAGAGTTGGATTCCCTCATCAAGGCGACTATAGCTGGCGGAGGTATGTGTCACTTAGCCTGCACTGCTGCTCGCCCTTCTGCCTGTGCTGTTTGGATCAATGACACTGTACACTCGAGACACTAATGAAGAAGCATATCAAGTTTGGATTTCAGCCGGGCGTGGTGGTGCACACCTGTCATCCCAGCACTCGGGAGGCTGAGGCAAGAGGATGTGTGCAAGTTCAAGACCAGCCTGGGTTACAAAGTGAGCTCAAGGCCACCCTGAACTGTGTCCTGAGACCCTGTCTCAAAAAGAAGTGGGTTTTTTTGGTACTGGGGATTGAACTCATGACCTAGCGCTTACCAGGCAGACACTTATGCCACTAAGCTAAATCCCCAGCCCAAATGTTTTGATTCCGTAAGTGTTAAATCAACTATAAGTTTTAGACTTCATTTCATAATGATCTGAAAAAATATTTGTTCTCTTTGTAATCATATAATGCTATTTTTATTTTAGCCATTTCTGACTAGGTGTAGTGGTGCATGCCACTCTGGAAGACTGAGGCAGGAGGATTACAAATTTGAGTCCAGTCTGGGTACTTTAGTGACTTAGTGAGATCCTGTTTTAAAATTTGAAAGAAAGGGCTGGGGTTTTAGCTCAGCAGCATAAGCACCTGCCTGGCAAGTGGGAGGTCACGAGTTTGATCCCCGATACCCCCACACACAAAAAAAATTAAAAGAGAAAATACCAGTCATAGTGGTGCACGTCTGTAATCCCCAAACTCCAGAGACTGATGTAAGAGCCTTGCCATGAGTTCAAGGCCAGCCTGGACTACGCAACAAGACCCTGTGTCAAAAAAAAAAGTGTTTTGTTTAAAGGACCGGAGATGTAGCTTACTGTGAAGGGCCTGGACCCTGTCTTAAAACAAACAAACAAAAATCTTAGAAACGTGATCATAAAGAATTATTTAACAGAGGCTGGGGTTTTAGCACAAGCGCCTGCTTGGCCAGTGCTGGGTCACGAGTTTGATCCCTGATACCAAGAAAAAAAAAAATTAAATTGTTTTAACATACTATATAGACGGCCAGTGAAAGGGCTGAAATAATGGAAATGGGCCGGGATCGATGAAGGCAGTAGTTCTTTTTTTTTTTTTTTTTTTTTTTGGTCCCAGGGATTGAACTCACGACCTAGTGCTTGCCAGGCAGACGCTTATGCTGCTGAGCTAAATCCCCAGCCCTAGTTCTTGTCTTTTAATCCTTGTAGAATTTCATGAAAGCTGTGGTTGTTCTCCAAAAATGCACATAGAAATCACAGTTTCCTTGATACCACCTGAAGGGGTTCACGGGTCAAAATAGGAAGTAGCCGAAGTCCCGTCACCCTCTGTCTAATTGGTCTGTTTTGCTTATGCCACTGATGTGTTGAGGTGCAGCCCCAACAATTAAAAAGTTGTAATAATAATTTTTAAAATTTCTTTCTAGGTGTGATTCCTCACATCCACAAATCTCTGATTGGAAAGAAGGGACAGCAGAAAACCGCTTAAGGTTGTCACCAGCCCTCCTCAGACCCGCCCTTGTCCTGTCACCTGGACAGAAGATATCAGTGGGACACATGGCATTTTTAAAAGCAGTTAAATGGAAATGCATAGACAATGCTGTAGACATAAACATTGGTCTGTTCTTAGATACCACGTTTGATAAAGTACTTCCACGTGGTTACAGTCGTGTGACGATTGGCTAGGTTTCTCCCATGTGTTTTATACAAAAATGGAATTGATAAACCATTTTTTACAAAATTAATTTGTCTCAGAACTGTTCTTTTCATGTATTAGAAATTGCTCAGACTTTGACAATTTAAAATCTCAAATCAGTTATTCAGAGTAATTGAAACGGCATGACAGTGCACACCTGTAATCCCAGCACTCAGGAGACCAAAGGCTCCAGGATCACAAGTTCAAGACCAGCCTGAACTACAAGAGACCTTGTCTCATTTTTTAAAAAAGAAAAAGAATCTTAAAATATCTTAAAATAGAGCTTATATGATAATATGGCTTTCTGTGGTCGACTATCATGGTATGTTGAATTTTAGGTACTATCAGTATGTGCTAACGGAGGGAATGGGAAGGGAAAAAGAAAAAAGATGCGGTGACACACCATTTTATTGCATGCCACCAGGAGAGACTCCGTAAGCTGATGTCCTTTAGAGACAACACAGCTCAGTCTCAGCCCTCAGGACTGAGAATGGCAAAAGCACGTGGGCCTATGAAGCCCTTTGCCAAGCACAGCTGTGTGCCCAAGCCACGGAGGACTTGCAGGTCATGTTGTCACCTGAGAGCACTGAGCCGGGCCCCAACCTGGGTCTCCCCAAGCACTGCAGGCCACGCACTGGGGCTACGCTGCATCATCCCTTCTTGCCACCTTTGGCTGCAGTGTCACTGTTCAGTGGTCTATTGAGACATACAGGACATACAGAAATTTGTACAATCTTTGTTCTGTGGTGTTTTTTTGTTTTTAGACAGGGTCTTGCCACGTCATTCAGCCTGACCTTGGACTATGGTAATTATTTTTTCTGTCAGTTTTTAAGTAACACGATTTAATGCACTAGTTAACTCAAAACATTCTACTTTTCTCCCCAAAAGTCTTCATTCAATAAGGAAGTCTTTAAGTTTTACAGTATTAACACCATCAAAACAGTCACGTTTCTATAGAGATTGCCAGGACCACCAGCATGGAAGAGGACAGCACTGGGGGAGGGGTGCTTCTGCCCAGGGCCCCACCCTCGCCCAGGTGCTGCCTGGGTCCTGTTGGGGGCAGTGTTTTCACCTTTGTGTACTTCAGGGACATTCTCCCATGTGTCCTTAAGGATGGGGCACTGTAGAACACAGCCATAGAGTCACTGTCACCATCAGTTACACCATGGTAGCCACGCATGGTGACACAAAGATCCCCAAGCCTCAGGCCACGGGATCGCAAATTGTAGCTCATTTTGGAGAACTTCGTGAGACCCTGACTCAAAATTAAAAAGAGCTGGAATGTAACTCATTGCAAAGGCCCTGGTTCAACTCCCCAGTATGACAAAAATAAGAGAAGTCAGGATTCGATTTTTACTTTTGTTTTCTTTTTCTTTTAGTAATGATTGAACCCAGGACCTTCATAATAAGCTACATCCCCAGCCCTTTTTTCTGTTTATTTTGAGACAGGATCACTGAGTTACTAAGTCCTCCAGACGGGGCTCAGATTTATGATTCTGCTTTGGCCTGGCTGGATAATTTTTTTTCCCTTCTTTTTAACAGTTTGAGTCAGGATCCAGAAATAAAGATCTGTCTGAAGTTTTTTCACATTGGGCCAGGGATAAATATCAGTGGCACAGTTCCTGCCTGGCAAATACGAGGTCCTGAGTTTGATTCCGATATTTAAAAAGAAAAAAAAAGGTTCATATTGAGCTGGGTGTGGTGCTGTATACCTATAATCCCGACTCACTAGAGGCTGGGGCAGAAGGATCTCAACTTCAAGGCCGGACTGGGCTACACAGAGCAATACCTTGTCTCAAAAAAAACTACTGATTCTCCCCTATGAGCCCTGAGAAGCAGAAGAGGGCACAGGAGCTGGGGACTCCCAGGGTGCCCTGTGGGTCCCTGAAGGCAGAAGGGACCCTGAGAGCCACACGGCAAGCAGGGCCTGGCCTCAGAGCCAGCTGTATGAGGCACTGGACCAATGAGGGGCCCTCGGCTTTCACCAGGCAGAGCTTGGCAGCCCGTTCCTGAGCAGAGGCCTGGGGCTCAGAGGTGACAGGCAGGCCTGGAGTCCCATGGGCCTGGGCTTGCTCACTGGCACTTCCTGGCTGAGTGGCTTCCCCTTGTCCTCTGAGCAGGCAAGCACAGGCACCGGGCTTTGCAGTGCTGAGCTCTGAAAGCCCCACAGTCTGTTTTCAGTCAGTCTGCCTGTGTTACTTTTCTCTCCTCCTTGAGACAAAGTATCTGATGCCCAAAATTAAGAAGGGGTTTATTTTGCTCACAATTTGTGGAGGTTTCAGTCCACAATCAGCTGGGTCCAGGGCAGGCTGGTGTGGCTGAGGTGGAAGGCAGCAAAGCAACAAGAGCAATGCAGGCCTGCATGCAGGCCACCTGCCCTAGGGCCAGTGTACCACTCATCTCAGTGCCCTCCTCTCGCACAGCCTCAGGCCATTTACAAAGTTAGGACTGGCCTGCTGCTGAGTGCTTAGTAACTAAGCTAAACTCGGGTTGACACAAGGAATCAACGTTACAGCATCCTAGGGTGTAAACAGCCACCTTAAGAGGTGTCCCTTACACTCTAAGATGTAGACCAGCTGAGTTACTTAGTTAAGCTTTTAAACTTCTCTAGTTGATACAATGTTCTAACCATTACACTACCTTTCTCTCCTAACCTCTTTTGTCTGTTTTGTTTGAAACAGGGTCTTGCCATGTGACCCAGTCTGCATTCCAACTCATGGCAGTTATTTTGCCTCAGCCTCCCTAGTGCTGGGATTACAAGTGTGTGCAGCCATGCCCGGTTCAGTTAGCATTTCTAAGCAAAGCCTGTATTGCTGGAATGGTGACCACACAAGCATGTTAAACTCAAGATGCAGGACATGAGCTGGGTGGGGCACCCTGTAACCCCTATACTCTGGGAGCTGAAGCAGAAAGATTGAAAGTTCCAGCCCAGATTGGGTAACTCAGTGACTTAGTGAGACCCTGTCTCAAAAAATAAGGGCTGGGGATACAGCTCAGTCCCCAGACCCATCCATCCCAGATGGAGGGAACTGCCTCTGGCCAGCAGCTCAGGCAGCCAGAAGCACTGGGTTGGGCCATCCTGAGTGATCAAGCAGAGCGCATCTGTCAGGGTGGTAGCAGTGAGGGCAGCAGGGTAGCTTCTGTGTCCCCAGACAGCAAGTGCATCGAAGCACTCACAAGGAGCACTCCGTCCCTGGGGGATGTGTAGTCAGGCAGAAAATAGCTGTATTAAATAGGAGCGCCTGGCAGCGAGCTGTGTTTGCTCATCTTGTCCCCAAGATCCAAATGCCTGTGTGTCATGGATCTGTGAAGGAACACATGGGAATTAGCAAATCCAAAAATATGAGCTCCACAGGGACATTTATCTACAGACAGCCACTCGCTCCCAGCTGGTCACTAGAGCAAATGGGTCAGCTCTTATTGGGTGTGGTGGCTCACACCTGTAATCTGAGCAGGAGCTTCCCCACCACAATTTTGAAGCTAACCTGGGCTACATAGTATGTTCAAGATACTGTCCACACACACACAAAGGGGGGGGGCTGGGAATATAGCACAGCAGCACAGTACCTGCCTGACAAGCACGAGGTCCTGAGTGTGATTCCTGGTACAAAAAAAAAGAACAATAAATCATTCTATGGACAAATGAGATGAGGTTGCCCACTAACTGGGCTCCCACACTATTTTTCTGCTGGCATTTCACTACCTGGCTAAGTATATTACATAATAAAACTGAATATTGAACATTAGTCTTTTTTCCAAATGGCAGAACAAGCTAATTATCTTTGTCAGTTTTAGGTTTTTCTTGCATTTTCCCCACACTGCTGCTCAGTGAAAACTAAGCAAGCAGCACAGTGGTTCCCACCACTTCTGCCCTTGGCGATCCCACTGCAGCCCGTCAGCCTTCTGCTGGGAAGCACGGTGCTGGTTTATAGGGCGGAGCTAAACGCGCTCCCTGTAAAGGTCGGGGCTGAGCTGAGCTCTCTGGACCCACTTTCAGCTTCTGGCCCTGGCGACCTGCATGCCCAGGCTAGGACCTCCCACCTCCACACAGGAAGGGTTCAAGATCGGCAGGGTCACTGTCTGACAGTGGAACAGCTTCTGCACCCAGGGCCAAGAACCCAGAACCTGCAGTCAGGCTGCCGTGCTCCACCTGGCAGGCCACTGAACATCTCTCATCGCCCACCTGAGCAGGTCTGAGGAGTACAGCACCAGCCTCAGTTTATAGGGGAAGAAAGTCAGATTTGGGTCGCTGGGCGCAAGGGCCAGAAGGTGAACCACACCGGCTCAGGACTAAAGTGGAGAGCTGTGAAGGGGTGGACTATGCACTGGTGGAGGAAAAGTGTAGCTGGATCTTGTTTTTGTGAGACAAGAGCCTCACTCCGTACTTCAGGCTGCCTTTGAATTCATTGATCCTCCTGCCTCAGCTTCCTATATCCTAAGATCCTAAGGTATGGGCACCATACCCAGCTCTAGCTGGATCTTGATCAGATGGGTTTGGGTCTGAACTGACATGTCTCACTCTGCCCCAGAGAACTTTGACAGCCTGAGCCACCACAGCACAGGGGAAAGGAGTGCAGGAGAGCTCACAGGTTACAGCACTCGTGTCCCAAGCTTGACGGCACTGCATGCCCATGGAGCTCACACCCACAGCTGCAGAGCACCTGGCTGAGCCAACTGAGGCACTGCCTCTCCCTCCTCCTCCAGTGTAAGGTGTCCTGGCACTGGTAGGGAGACATTAGACAATCAGGCTAATTCTAAACACCCCAATGTGAGGACCAGCCCATTCCTTTTTTTTTTTTTTTTGGTCCTGGGGATCGAACTCACAACCTCGCACTGGCCAGGCAGGCGCTTAAAGCCACTGAGCTAAATCCCTAGCCCAACCAGCTCATTCTTACTGCTGTATATTTTGTGGCTTTCAGATACCAGAGTACCCTGAGGCAGATACCGAGTGAACCCCGCTTCCAGCTTCCAGTCCTCCCGGGGAGGGGCAGTCATGCCCTTCCTTGCTTGCTTTTTCAAAACTGTGGGACACAGGTGCCAGATGCTGATGAACAACCAGAAGTCTCCACTTTGTGAGGCAAGGGGAACACATGACCAAGGGAGAATCGCAGGCAGCAGTGCAAGGCTGACCAAAGTGCACTGGGAGAAGAGGCAGGAGGAGCAAGCCATGAACACAAAGGCCAGGGTGTCACTCAGTCTTCGCTTCAATCCCAGGACAACCCCAAAAATCTGGGGAACGCACCTATCCACAGCAACCTGGCTTGGTGCTGAGGGACGTACCCAGCACCTCTGCCCTGACATCACCCTGCTCGGCTGCCCTTCTAAGCAGGTCCTGGGCTCAACCTTCACACACCAGTGTCACCAACCTGGTCCCTGTCAGTGCAGACTGACCAGGTGAAGGCCATTATTTCTGTGAGTAGGACCTTATGCCTGACAGCCCACCACCCTGCCAAGTACCCCCTTTGTCGAGGGACCTCTGGAGTCTTGAGCAGCAGCCCCTAGGAACCAGCTGTCCCCAAAATGCTGGGCTAGAAACTTTCCTCTCCCAGAAGGGCTTAGCTGTTGGGGGACTCCAGTTCAACAAGCCACTCAGGTAGAGATGGTGGCTTTACCATGCTGTTAAATGGTGTAGGACCACCCCCCAGTAACCATGTAAAAGCCCACAAGGGACAGAATCACTCAGTTTCCCAGCCACCAGACAGCCTCTGGAGGATCTGCTCTCACTCACTGTCCCACTCCCACTCAGTGCTGCTCCATGGGTGAGGCTGCCCTGCCCAGGACCCCAGCACAGCAGTACCCTACCCACCCTGCCACACCCAAGGAACTAAGACTTCTGGGGTTAGGAAAGGTGAAAAAACCAAAGCACTCCATGCAAGGCTGTCTTAGCAGTGTCTCCTACATCACTGTAACCCACACAACAAGAGGAAACCATTATTTAGTTTTTATTCATAACCATAAACTTAACTCTGCAATCCAGCTACGTTTGGAAGGGAGCAAGGAAGATATGGAACCCAAAGAACTGCAGTGAGAGCAGAGATGACAGGGCTTTTTGAGCAGGTGAGGCGCAGGGTGCTCTCCTGAGCTAGAGGAATGGTCTGGTGGTCACGATTCATACAAGCCTCACACATTAAAGCTGCCCACAGTCGGTGATGGTGATCTTCTTGCTGGTCTTGCCGTTCCTGGACCCGAAGCGCTCCATGGCCTCCACGGTGTTCATGCCCTCCTTCACCTTCCCGAACACCACGTGCTTGCCATCCAACCTGGAAGTGCAGGTGTGAGCCCTGGCTGCACTCAGGGCAGCAGGGCCCAACCCAGATCCCCTCGGCAGCTCGCCCAGGTTCCCCATCAGGGGCTGGCCAATCCCAGGTAGTTAAGATATGAACTTTCCTGAGCCCATCTCACAACTGATATGAGGACGCACTTGCAGAACTTCGTGGCCTAAATGCCCAGCAGCTCCCTGGGTCTTGCTTTGTTACCACCCCTGTGCATGCTCCTCGCCCACAACACCTCCCAAACTTGAATGCCATGAAAAGTCAGGGGCTGCCCAGGGACCATGCTTACCATTCGGTCTTGGCAGTGCAGATGAAAAACTGGGAACCATTTGTGTTTGGCCCAGCATTTGCCATGGACAAGATGCCAGGACCTGTGTGCTTCAGGATGAAGTTCTCATCATCAAATTTCTCCCCATAGATGGACTTGCCACCTGTGCCATTGTGGCGTGTGAAGTCACCGCCCTGCAAACAGGACAGGAAACTATCACTTTGTGCAACATCATCAGACAGCCTGCCAAGTCTATAAGGCTCAAACTCTGAAACTGCAGAAGGATGAGGAGAACTGAAGTGATAAGTCAGCAAGGTGCACCCTGAAATATTGACCCAAAAGTCACAGTTCATTTTGTACCTGGCACATAAATCCTGGAATAATTCTGTGAAAGCAGGAACCCTTATAACCAAATCCTTTCTCTCCAGTGCTCAGAGCACGGAAGTTTTCTGTTAAAAAATATATAAATATTAAATAAGCACACACAAAAACTCATATGTAGAATGCATATTAAACTTAGAAAATGGAACCAACCTGCGGTCTTTGGCACTTTGTCTGCATACAGCTGTAAAAGAAAAATGACACTTCACACCACAGTAGTACATTTCCCTTCCTGTTCAGCACCTGTCTTTCGCTGTTTCTAAATCGTACATTTGCTCACTCATCACTGGAGAATGTGTCCTCAGTAACGACTGAATCCCAAATAAGAATTGCTCCTGACAGCACTAAGGGTCTGAGAATTCGGGTGGAGAAACATGAGACCCAAGGCTGTGCCAAAAATCTAGCACCAGCAATGACTTGAATAGTGACAGACTCCTAAAAAGTGACTCAGAACTTCTAATGCATCACACCTACTTGGGGACAGATCCACAGCTTCTTAAATGTCCTCACCTCCCCTAGCCCCACGTGGCAGCAGCCTAAGGACAAAGTTACCCACAGGTCACTGGTGCTCAGAATGCCACTTGCCACCTCCAACCAACCTACCAACACCTTTATGATCACCCAGTCACTTTGGCTTCCATGCCCCTTATCTACCAGTGGGGCAAAAACTAAGCGCTGCTGTGTAAGGTCCCCGATGTGCGGACACCACAGCCGGAGGGGGCCTCTACCCCCAGCATCAGCTGTGCCACGCCCTTCCCGGCCCAGCTTCTATCGACCGCGTTGTGTAAACACTCCCGACGTGACAGACACACCGCTAACAGTATCTCTGTACCTGTCTACAGGAATGCATTGATTTGTTTTTGAACTGTGAAGCCTGGAACCTGGAACTCTTCCCACCTGCACCTCCCCCTCCGTTCTGGCTCACCTGATGCCACCCCGCGGCCCCGCCTGCCACCCAAGGCCCAGTTTCCAACTTTACACCTATCAACTCCCACTGGGGGCGATTAGATCTGCGTTTCCTCACATGTGCCTGGTTCCTTCCGCGCGCCAGGTGTTGGGGACAGGGAAGTCGCGCAACCCCGTGAAGCCTACACGCCCGGGAACGAGATCGTGTGTGTCACCACTAGTGGTTGTCCGCGATATGCTTTGAGACTCAACTCAGTAAGCCACCGCTGATTTCACCACACCCTAAAACCTCCTCGTGCAGGGGTAATGGAACAGAATCTAGTATTTTAACTGTGCAACAACAAAAAAAAACCGCCGCCAGGCTGCTTAGATTCCGCAGTGACTTGGGGTCTGATCCACCCACGCCTCGGGCACAGGCCGGGCCACGCCCGAGTCCTGCGGAGACTGCACGAAGGGGGCACGGGCGCCTCCCCGCAAGCCCCGTGGCGGTTTCTGCTGGGGGGGGCGCGCGTAGGAACATCCTGGGCCTGCTCCTAAATCCCTTTCCCCATCTTAAGGCATCCCGAGGCAGTCGCGCTGCCGTGGACGCCTTCCTGCCGGCCCAGGCCTCTGGCCCAGCTTCCGGCTCCCGCGGGCCAGGCGCTGCGGGCCGGGCGGGAGCAAGGCCCGAGCACGTGCGCCCGACTAGGGCGCGGCCACGTGGGCCGCGGGGCGACAGCGGGGCCGCGGCCCCCTCCCCCAACCGCCGCCCCGCCCGCCTTTGTCCACGTTCGGCCTCCGCTCGCGCCTCGCCGGCCTCCCAAAATGGCCCCTCGTCAGGAAATGGCGCCGCCGCCCGCGCTAGCCCGCTCCTTCGGAGGGTCGGCCCGCGCCCAGGCCCTCGAGGGGCCTCCGACCCGTCGCGTCCACAGTCGACTCCCCGGACCCGACCCTGCCGCGCCGTGGCCCGCCCAACCTCGAAGGAGACGCGGCCCAAGGGCTCGCCGTCGGCGGCAATGTCGAAGAACACGGTGGGGTTGACCATGGTTGACAGCAAACGACTAAAAAGGAGGATAGCGGCGTCTGCAAAGCGGCACAGACCCGGACGCCCGCTTCTTTTATAACGATTTCAGGTTCCGCCTACAGCCCGGTCTCGCGCCTCAGATTTGACCAATCGCAATTGTAACCTGGTCGGAGTGATGGTGTAATTGGCCTATGGACAGAGGCTGGCACGGTTGGGGAGGAGCGGGTTGAGCGCGTGCGCTGTAGCGTTCGGAGACAGGTTCCCGCCCGCGGGCTCCGTCGCGGTGGCTGCGGCGCGGAGCGCGGGACCGTGGGCACGGGGCGGCAGCGAGGCCCGTGGGGGGAGGGTCCGCACCGAGTCGGGGAGGGCAGCAGGGCGCGCAGGATGAGGCGGGAGAGCGGCCGGGGCTGGGACTCTGCCCCGCGTGCTGTCCACTTGTCCCATTATACACAGGGGGCCACTGAGGCGGACGCAGGCCTCAAGGTCGCGCCGCTGTCAAGGTCGAGCGGGCCCCGCACGCTACTCCGCGCGCCGCTGCGGAAGTGCGGAGGTCGCGGGCGGGCGGGGTCCGGGCTCCTCATCCTCCCCGGTCCCGCAGCCCGCGTGGCCGCCCCGGGACGAGGCTGCAGTGAGGATCCGGCCCCCCCCCCCCAGCGATTATGAAATGGTTTTAAAATGCCCTACTTTCCCAAAATACCCTGCACACTTCAGGATTTCTCCAGGAAGAAGCCACTGAGCAGGCGCCCAGCCGGGCCGCCCCTGCGGGAGACACCGCACGCGTTCCTGTCCTTGCCGGAGTTTCCTTTTTCATCCCTGCCCCACGCCCCGCACACCAGTCCTCGCGAGGGGACGCTTGCTGATCACTGGACGAAACTTTGGGCAAAGAGTCTCACGATGCTTGGATTAAAGTGCACTCCTGAGAAGGCTTGGTTAAGAGCCTCAGTGGAGACTTAAGCATTCTGGGCCACCGCCCTCTTTCGTGCTCAGAATGCTGGTTCACGTTTCCAAATCTCATTTTTTTTTAACCTGCCAAAGCAGAGCAGGGGTTTGAGGGGTTGCAAATGAGAAGTCACACAGTAGATGAGTTCGTTATCCAGCCTCTACCATTCTTCCTGCAGGAGCTGCATAGGTTAGGAAGTTAAGACCTCAAGCTTACAGAGTTCTTCCTGCCTCAGCTTCCCCAGTGCTGGGATTACAGGTATGTACCACAGCGCCCTGCCTTACACATTCAGTGTTCATGTTGGGTCCCTCCTGCACCCACTGTGCTCAGCCTGCTCCATTCACTGGGGACCACGAGACTGGGTGACTCTGAGAAGCCCCAGAGGGGTGTTGTGTGGCCTAGAACCCACCCTGTTCAGTCTCCCGGGTGACCTCGCATCTGCCACACTGGATTCCTCATCTTTGCCACAAGCCCTGCTTATTTGAGTCTTGCCCCCTACAGGTTCCTGCTGTCACCAGCAGAGCCACCCTGGGGCCCCTCTGAGAAGCCAGAAGCATTGTTGTGCTCCCCAGTGTCTAACAGCACCTAGGCCATCGGAGGCCCCTGGTCCCTGTGTTGCGATGTTAGAACTCAAAAGTCCACTAAGTGGCCCAGCATGGTTGTGCATGCCTGTAACAAACACTCAGGAAGCTGAAGCAGGAGGGTTGCCGTGAGTTCAAGGCCAGGCTGAACAAACAACAAAACCCTTGCTCAACAAAACAAAAGTCTGCTAAGTGTGTGGAAAAGCAGGAGCCCCACAAGTGGATGGTGACAAGGAAACAAAACCCTGGCCCTGGGCTGGGCGCCCAGCTCAGTGGCCTAGGCCTTGCCTGGTACTGCAGGCAATCCCAGCAGCTTGTCTGTCGTGTGAAAACAAGGCTGTGGAGGAGAAACAACGATCAGAAGGCTTGTGTAATAACCAAAACTCAAATAAGCATCACATCATCACACTATTATCCCTAAGTGACCTGGACTCAGGAAACATTCGAAAGCCAGGTGTGGTGGTGCATGTCTATAATCCCAGCACTCAGTACCAAAAACAAAGAACAAACAAACAAATCAAAATAGGGCTGGGGATATAGCTCAGTGGCACAAGCACCTGCCTGGCAAGTATGAGGTCCTGAGTTGGATCCCCTGTACAAAAAAAAAAATTCAAAATAATAACAATTTTTAGTCAATTCAGAGTTGTTTAAACATCATTCACAATAGAATTTTTCAAAACTTTCACCGTCCCAAAAGGAAAAATATATGCATTCCCTCCCCCAAAATATATACATCCCCAATTAAAGCTTAACAATGTTTAAAAGGAATGCCAGCACTCCGGGAGGCTGAAGCAGGAGAATGGCCAAGTTCCAGCTCAGCCTGAGCAGTTTAGCCATTTAGGTAGACCCTATCTTAAATTTAAAAAGAAGACTGAGAACACAGCTCAGTGCAAAGGCCATGTGTTCAGTCCCTGGCACCACAAAAAACAATAAAAAAAGTATTAAAATTTAAAATATTTGAAGATGTATTGAAAGATGTCAAAGCCCAGCATTGTAACACAGACCTATAATTCCAGCACTCAGGAGGCTGAGGCAGGAGGATCACCTTGAGTTCTGGGCCAGTGTGGACTGCACAGGGAGATCTTGTCTGAGAACGACAAAAACAAGAAGAAACTATAAATTATAAAGGCTGGGGATGTAGCTCGGTGGTACATACATGCAAATGGTTCTGTCCATGGTACCAGACAGTGGTACAGCACATGTGTCAGGTTCTGGCTTCACACTGCAGTACCAAAAAATGTCTTTCCGTGATGGTGACAGTAGCTGAATATGGTGCCATACCGTATAATTCCAGCACTCTGGGAGGCTGAAGCAGGAGGATGGAAAGTTCAAGCCCAACCTGAACAACCTGGTGACTTAGTAAGACTATCTCAACATAAAAAAAAAAAAAGGGCCCTGGGTTCCAGTGCTGAAATCAATCAGTCAATCAATCAATCAGGGCTGGAGGATTTAGCTCAGCGGCATAAGCGCCTGCCTGGCAAGTGCAAGGTTATGAGTTCAATCCCTGGTACCAAAAAAAAAAAAAAAAACCAGCCCATGAAAAGAGGCCCAAGGGTTGGTCCTGCTGAGCAAGGGCCACTCACAGTGCTGTCCATGGGGACAGTTGGGTGACCCACAGCCTTCTCCAAGACCTGCCCCTGAGTGCTCATGGGAAAAGTGGCAGGAAAACATAGGAGGTGGGGAAACATAGATGCCCAGGGCCTGGTGGCAGAGCGGCCCACAGGGACACCTGGTCCTAGGGTTATTCTGTTTCTATTTTGACAACCCTCACTGCAATTTTCCATGATTCTTCACCATTAACATCCTCACCAGCTAGCCTGTATGGTGGCACACGCCTTTAATTCCAGCACTCTGAGGCTGAGGCAGGAGGAGCACCATGAGTTTGAGGCCGACCTGGGGTACATAGGAGACTTTGTCTCAAAAAAGTGCGGAGGGTTCATTAGTACTGATTGTTCTGACCTCTTTGTTGCCATACTTGGGGGTGGCAGGGCCTTCACACTGAGCTACATTCCTGGCCCTTTTTACTTACTGGGTCTCACTGAGTTACTAAATTGCCCAGGCTAGGCTAGAATTTGAGATCCTCCTGCCTCAGCCTCCCATAGTGCTGGGATTACAGGGCTGGTCTACAGACTCAGCCTCTATTATATGTATTGGGGGTGTAGTTGCAGCCCAGCGCCTGCCTGGCTCCTACTGGGCCCTGCCTGGCTCATATTCGTCCTCTGGGGTGGGGACTGAGTACAGGGCCTGTGGAGTCAGCAGCTGCACTGCGGAGAAGTGGCCAAGCTGTGCAGCTGCCCCTTGGGGCTGTGGCTCTCTCTAGGCACAGGCGTGGAGAGCAGAGGAACTGGGAGGGACAGAGCCGGTGTCTCCAAGGACCCCAATTGCTAGGCAGCAGCGGTTCCTTGCCGGTGGGGGCTTTGAGGCGGCAGCTGAGGCGCATGCGCAGGACCGTGCAGGCGGCAACCACCGGCCTCCTGCGGGAAGGGAAGGCCCGGCGAGCTGTGGTGCGCAGTCCCCAACTCGAGCTCCTTGCGCACGCTGCGTGCTGCACTCCTGGGCTCCGGTCTCTGTGCGGAGCGCTTTGCCTCAGTCTCCACCATTCCGAGTTTTTGTTTGAGACGGAGTCCCGCCATGTGGTCTATCTCGATCTCACCGCGTGGCTGCTGTGCAGCGAACGCAAGGCCAGCATCAATTACATGGGGGACCCTGGCTCAAAAACCTGGAAAGCAACGAAACGGTAGCGGCCCTACCTGTGAGTAGGTGAGGCCCTTGGGGGACATCTAGATACAAACCCTGACCGAAGGCCTTCGTGGAATGGGCAGGGCATTTCAGCAGCAAAGGATTAACTGCCCCTCTTTGTACCAGGCACTGCATGCTACAGCACCAGTCCTTTTTCTGAGCTCAGGTCGGGCTTGAACTTATGGGGGGGGTGGGTTAAAAGTGTCTTATGCCAAGCATGGTGGTGCACACTTGTAATCCTAGCACTGGGGAGGCTGAGGCAGGAGGATCGCCATGAATCTGAGGCCAACCTGGGCTACAAAAGTGAGTTCAAGGCCAGCCTGAACTACATAGTGAAACTGTCTCAAAAAGACAAAAGAAAAGAATCTCGTTTTGCATTTTAGGCTGGCCTTGAACTCAGAGATCCTCCTGTCTCAGCCTCCCCAGTGCTGGGATGAGTAAGGTGTCCTCCAAGTCACCTCCTCACTCACCTGCTCATTTCTTTGGAGCTGACTAACCCAGCAACTGGATGTACGCAGTTTATTTACCCACTCATCTTCCAAAGGACATCTCAGTTGCCTCCAAATTTAGCAATTTTGCCATTTATTTATTATTTATTTATTGTGCTGGGGATCGAACTCATGACCTTGTGCTTGTTAGGTGCTTATGCCACTGAGCTAAACCCCCGGCCCTTGTTTTTTTTTTTTTTTAATTCAAGACAAGGATCTCACTATAATGCCTAGGATGGTCTTAAACTTAAGTGCTCAAGTGACCTTCCTGCTTCAGCCTCCAGATATTTTCGCAATGATGAATTCTGCTGTAAACTTTCACGTGGAGGTTTTCATGTGGACAAAGCATTTAGGTAAATACCTAGGGCGCAGTCGCTGGATCATTGGGTGAGTGAATAGTCAGTGTTGCAATGAAGTACCAAACTTGCAAGAGGTGAAGGAGGGAATCTGTTGCTGTGTTTCACTGTTGTGAAATATCTTAAAATGAGCATTTACTCTCCCGAGGCAGCACCCCGGGCCCAGGGCGGGGAGTGTGCAGGCATCTGGCATCAGTTTCTTTTTGGCAGTGCCGGGGGGTTGGATCAGGGTCCCCTGTGGGCAGGGCCATGCCCACCACTGCCCCCAGCAAAAGCTGAGCAGACACAGGGTGCTGGTTGCAGAGGGACAGGTTGTTGTGCCCTCAGGACCCTGTGGGCCTGCCCCAGGCTTGCAGGGAGGTCTGTCTGTCTACAGCGCCCGAGTCCAGGCGGCCCGAAGTGCAGTCCTGAACACCAGGCTCTTGCTTTGCTTCGATGTTTTGTCCAGGCCGGCCTGGGACTCCGAGAGCACCATGCTTTGGCCTGGAACGCAGGGCTGGCAGGCATGTGCCACTGCACTTGCCCTGGCCCCAGGACTTCCTGAGGGAGGGAGGCCGAGAAGCCCCGGGTCCCTGAGAAGCAGGCAGCAGAGGCCAGTTGGCTTTTGGGGGCCTGCCCAGCCCGGCTGCCTCTGAGTACCACATGTAAGAGGCCCTTTCCAGCTCCTTCCACGGGAAGCTGGCTGGAGTCTGTTGATGTCACTGGAACCCAGAGCCCTGGCCGTGAGGATTCCACAGGGGGAGACAGGCCAGAGAGCTGGCTGGGAAGGGTCCTCCAAATCCTCAGGTCACACCTGAGACAGGGACAGCTTCAGGACGAGTGAAATTCAATTCCAAGCTTTAAGGGTCAGTGAGCTCAACGGGCTGCAGGTCCTGAGACCCACACCAAGTTCAGAAGAGGCTGATGGGGTCACCAGGGGCACTGGGCTTAGGTGTGCACACGTGCCGCACTCCCACCTGCTCAACCTCCATGACTGCTAAAAACCAGCCCGCAGGCTGGGGATTTGGCTCAGCAGCACAAGCACCTGCCTGACAGGTGTGAGGTCCTGAGTTTGATCCCCAGTATAAAAAAAAAAAAAAAAAAGCCCATAATAGCTGACTGTGGTGAATGCCTATAATCCCAGCACTCAGGATGTTGAGGCAGGAACATTGCCCAGAGGTCAAGGCCAGCCTGGGCTACATACTAGACCTTATCTCAAAAAACAAAATAAAACCCAAACAACCAGTATTTCTTAGACCAATTCTAAGAATTCTAATAATTCAATTATTTTTTTTCTCTCTTTATTTTTATCCTATTTTTTCTTTTTCATTAGACAGGGTCTTGCTATATAGCCCAAACTGGCCTTGAACTCACTATGGAGCTCAGGCTGATCTCAAACTCTGGGTGATCCTCCTGCCTCAGCCTCCTGAGCACTGGGATTACAGGCATGCACCACTGTGCTCTGCTCACTGGTTTTTTTTTTTTTTGTACCAGGAGTTGAACTCAGGACCACGGGCTTGCCAGGCAGGCACTGTGCCGCTTGTGCTGTCCCTCCCCTGAGCCCTCTCAGGTTGAAAGTTTCCACCTTTGTGAACACCCCGATGGCTATCTGCCGTGGATCTCCAGTCCTGCCCCAGCTGACCAGGATTTCAGTCTCTTGTGCAGCACAAGCTGTTCTGACTTGGAGGCCTGCGTGTCCAGCACCAGCGCAGTGCTGCGTGCACTTAGGTCCAGGTTGCCTGTGTGTAGTTAGGTGGCCCTTGGTGCACAGCGAGTGCGCACACACAGCCTCTGTGCTGGGGTCAGGGCCTTGAGGCCCTGCTGCTGTCACTGGCCTGTCCCTGGCTGGCCAGGGAGAATGGCCCTGAGCTGTGGAGCAGCGTCTACACCCCTGCCACTCAGCTGGTCTCTGCAACCTGTTCGCACTACCAGAGTACAGGAGTGCCTTCACGCATGTGGCTCCTTGGGCCCCTCTGCTGGCCTCACGGGGGGTGGGGGGATATCAGTGCCAAGGACAGAGGCCATGCACCCTACTCTGCTGACACCAATGTGCCACTGGTACCCTCACTTTTCTCAGTCTCTACTCCCTGGACCCCAGAACTAGCACTGGGTGTGGTGGCACAGGACTATACGCCCAGCACTTGGGAGGCTGAGGCAGGAGAATCGATGCAGGTTCAAGGCCAGCCTGGGCTATGAAGAACCTGTTTCAGAAAGAACAAAACCTGGATCCAGGGATGTAGCTCAATAGCACAGTACCTGCCTGGCCAGCATGAGGTCCTAAGTTTGATTCCTGGTACTGAAAACAACCCTGGCAACTCAGGTTCCTAAGGGAAAAGTGCAGGGTGCCTCCTTCCTTCCCAACCCTCTACCTTGGGCTAGGACAGGCACCCCCTGCAGGCAGCATGAGGACACCAGCCCTAACACCCCAGATGTGACAGGGTTGCACCTGCGCACCCTCCTGGGGCAGCCAGCAGAGGCCTCTGGGAGACAGCGCTGGCCCAGACAGACCCCTGGCTGGGCGGGTTTCTCCTGAGGGACAGCTTGCTCCCCGACCTGGGGCACACCCAGGAAGGTGACATGGTGGCAAATGTCTCTCAGGCAAGCCTAGGATACTTGGCAAAATAGCCGTGCAGCTGAAGCCAACTTGGAAAATTCCAGGGAGAAGGAAATTTACCATAGGGTGGGGAGGTCTGGGGCTGGGCCGGTCACAGCAGAGTTCTATGAGGGGCCCCTGGAACCAACCATGGGTGGGGCCTGGTCCCCCAGGGAGGCCCCAGCCCCCTGCACGAAGGAGGGATGACCAGGCCCGCTGGGAGGGAGTCCTTTATTAGAGATTGCACAGACAGAGACACAACGGGCCCTGCACTGGCAGAGGCGGCAGAGTCCTCCCGCCACCTGGGTGTGGGCCGCAGGCAGAGACAAGAAGTGGTTTAAAAAACACAGCTCACTAATTCTTCACTTTCACAGAAAAGGGGGGGGGCGGGAGAGCAGCCCACTGGAGAATCTGTACACGGAGCTGAGTCTGAGAGCCCTCTCCGTCAGAGCTCGGTCCCCTCCTCGCTGGCCGCCCCCAGCTGTCCCCAGGGGAAGGGGCAGAGAGCCCAGGGTCTGGGCTGTGGAGGACATGCGGCTGGCACACTACACTATGTACATCGTTGTGCTTTAGAGCCCATAGCACACGCTGGTCGGGCTGGCGCTGGCACTGGGTGGCCCCATGGGCACCCGCTCTTCCTGGGACATGAGGTGGGCGGGGAGCAGGCGGGCGGGGCAAGCAGGGTGGGACACTCAGTGCCCGGCAGAGTGGGCAGGGGCCTAGGCCTGGGACCCAGTGTGGGGTGCTCTGGCCAGTGTGTGGAGAGGCCCAGAGTGGACTGCCTGTGTCCTGCAGGGCTGGGGGCCAGCCAAAGTGACATCTCTGGGTGTCCTTGCAGGCTGGGGTCACACGGGGTCAGTTGTTCTCGAAAAGGGAGAGCAGGTCATCGTTGCTGTTAGTGGGGAGGTCAGGGGGGCCCAGGTAGGACAGCAGCTCGTCGGGGTTGGTGAGCTCTGGGAGCAGCTGGGGACAGAGCGAATGAGTCAGCAGCTTCTCGGAGATCCGGCACCCTGGCTGGCTGGGCCCTGTCTCTGCCTACCCCTGGCCCCGGGGTGCCGAGCAGCCCTGCTCCTGTGACACCAGTGCCTGTTCTGGGCTGCAAGGTGGTGTGTGGCCTGGGAACAGCCCTGACATGCTGCTATACCCCACCAGGAACCAGGGCACCCCAGGACAGCCCACAAGCTACTCCAAGGGCTAATGCAATTGGTGGACTCAGCCCCTGGTTCCTATGCCCAGCTGCTCCTTCTTGGCCCTTCCCACAAGGCTTCGAGGAGCAGGGACAGAGCAGAGCCGAGTGCCTCTGTCCAGGGAGTCTCTGGCACTCTGCACTATGTGGCATGGTGTCCCACCACCACCACCGCAGGCTGCATACCACCACACATGCCCTGCGCCCAACAGGCTCCCCAGGTCAGTGTCTTCCCTTCCACAAAGCATGTAGACCTGGGGGACAAGGGACATGCCAGCTCCAGCGGCACCCCACTGCTCCCCGGGTCCAGTACTCACGTCCAGAGCTGGTTCTGGGGCCTCCCCTGGCCCGGCCATGCCGGGTGGCCCCATCACGCCTGTGGCCGGGTTGAAGGCTAGCTCGCTGATGGGCCCCGAGCTTGCCTGGCCCAAGGGTGGTCGGGATGTAGGGGGAGGGTTTGGGTGGTGCAGCTGGGGACCAGGGGGCGCCCCAAGGTTGGATGTGTGCAGCCCTGGGGGCCCAGGATTGTGGGTTGGGTCCAGGTGGCCTGCTGGCGTCATCTGAGGAAGGAGAGGACTTGTTAGAACAGGTCCTGTTCCCCTGGCGCCCGGCCTGTCCCCCAGCCCCACCGCAGAACTGACCTGGCCCGGGAGGCAGGGAGCAGCTTTCTCAGGAGTCAGGAGACTGCTAGGAATGTCCGACTGATAGGAGATGGGGGGTGGTCCTGGGGCAAACTCCACAAGGTTTGAGGTGCTGGGTGTAGTTTGGGCGAAGGACTCAGGGAAGGGCCCAGGCCCCAGGAAGCTGGAACCTAAGAGGAGAGGCCGGTATGGTGGGGGAGGTGGGCAGCGCTCCCCATGATGCCGAAGAGGCCAAGGTTCTTATCAGCACCAGGGCACCAGGCCTGGGGGCAACCCTAAGAGGGAGACCCCAACAGAGATGCACGCAGCTGGGTGCTCAAAGGACGCCCAGAAAGAGCCAGCCCACGGAACTCAGTCTGGGGATTCTGAACCCAGCGGGAGGGTATAGCTGTGTCCCAGGCATGGCTGGGCCTGTCCCCTCCCCAGGCATCTCTGCCAGGGGGCCACTGGGTGCATTTTTCAACCAGCTGTGTGGCCGCTGATACTTCTGAGAGCAAGAGGATGAGGCACGTGTCCAGGGTCACTGAGCGTCACCAAGCGTCTAGGCTGGGTGCACACTCACCCTGGCCTGGGTAGTCGCTGGGTGCAGGGCCTGAGGGGGGCTGCAGGGGATCGAAGAGGGCACTGCTGGGGCCCAGGGACGCGATCATCTCCATCACACTGGGCATGAGTATGTGCGCAGGGCTCACGGTGCGGCATCGCTTCAGCACTGGCCCATCTGGCTCCTCCTTGATGTGCACATCGGGCTTCACGGGCACAGGCTTCCAGCTGCACGTGGGGTCGATGGTGATCTCCTCGTAGTCAGAGCTGCCGAGCGAGCGCAGTGAGTCATCACTCTGCCTGGCAGAGCACCTTCCGGCCCCTCTCCCCCAGGACACCAGGCCAGCCCCGACCGCAGATGCCGGGGTGCGGGTGGGGGCAGGAGGAAGCCACTTACTTCTGGATGTATATCAGGATGCCAAGCATGTACTGGTCCACCTCCAGGCCCTCCAGCAGCGCCGTCTTGCTGTGGGAGACAAAGGCAGCTTGGTTTGGAGGCCTCACCTGTGATCCTGTGTGAGGTGACTACACAAGGCACACAGCTGAGGTGACCACAGGTGCGAGGTGACCTTGGGGAAGGCCACCCCACATGAGGTCTCTGCCCTGGGCTGAGCCGAGCCACCTTCACCAGTTCTGTGCAGCTGTCGACACTGCGGTCCTGTCCGCAGATGCCTCGGGAGGGAGGACAACAGTGCCCCCTGTCGCTCGGGGTGGGACTCACTTGCACACGGGGCACCTCCAGGTCCCCCTCTCACAGTTGAGCTGCAGGTAGGATTCCAGGTCAAAGCACTGCAGAGACAGAGATGGAGACATGGGGTGCTCAGTGCAGGCTGGACCAGGCATCCTGCCACCTGCTCTGTTTCTGGAACTTCACACGCATGCACAGGACTCTGAGGCTGCCATTTTCTCTGTGGATCAGAGCTGGGAATCCCGAGCAGACCTCTAAGGGACCAGAAAGCCCCAGGGCCCCAGGAAGAACGGGCAGCTGTGCTGACAGGAAACCAGCCTGGCGGTGCCAAAGGGAAAACCATTGCATGGTCAGTGGTGGTAGCGTGGCCACAGGGGGCAGGGCCACTCCGCCCCACACGCAGGGACTCCACCAAGGCAAAGGCTCTCACGGCCCTGCATCGTACAACTTTTTTCTTTTTTTTTTTTTTTACCGTACAACTTTTAAAAATGGAACCCTGTGGACACAACAGCTAGCAAAAACATAATAAATGATCACTAGAAGAAACCAAATCCCAAGCTCAGGGGAATAGCTGGGTTCAAGGGTTTCCATAGCAGGCCTGACAGTTGTGGTGTCAACTCAAAACATTTTTTTTTCTTTGAGAAAGTCTTGCTACATTGTCTACCCTGGCCTTGAGCTGAAAATGCTCTTGCCTCTGCCTCTTGAGTGCTGGGATTACAGGCATGCACCACCTTGTCCAGCTTTAGGGTAATTCTTAGGCACTGGATTCCAGCAAAGCCCTGGACTACACACCTGGATGTGGCGACAGTCATGGCCACGGGCAGGGAGCTGGATCCTGCGGAAGGTGATGGGGCATTTCAGGGACACCTTGATAGCTGTCTGCTCTACCCCGTCCTCTCCATTGGGCCCAGGGGTGCCAGGGATAGTACCGCTGCTGAAGTTCCGCTTTACTATCAGGAACGGGGAAAAACACTTGAGTGAAGGCTGCAACGTGCAGAGGCTGTGACCGGGTCCCCAGCACAGAGCTGATGCAGGCAGCCCGGGAGGGGAGGCAGGGCGGGACACTCACTCTTGGTGATGCAGTGCTCAGCCGGCAGCAGGCGCTTCTTGAGGAGGCCCTGCAGCACGGAGCGCACAGATGGGCGGTGGACCAGCTGTAGCACGAAAAGGTGTGACTGCAAGGCGACAGGACCCAGCTCAGTCCAGGGGACACGGTAGCAAGGGAGGGGTGGCATGCTCCCACAGCCGGTGCTGATGCACAGCCTGCATGCTTCCTACCCTTCACCTGTGAGCTGGCCACCTTGGCTCCTGCCTACACACCTGTCCCAGCAGCCCGTGCACAGCCTGTCCTCCAAACACTGCCTGGGGCTCACCTGAAACCGCCTGGATGGGCCCTTGCTCATGGCACTCCCTTGGTGGTCCCAGGACTGAGTTGAAACCCTGAGGGTCCTGCAGAAGGTGGCATCCGATTGTCCCACCCACAGGGCCCCCACTGGCTTGCAAACAGCTCCAGGCCTGTGTAGGATTGGCTGCAGCAACCTGGAGCACCTGGCCAGACAGCTTTTGCCCCGGCTCTGTTCCTCGTGTGTAACTAGTATGAGTACCAAACCTAGCTAATTTCCCCTCACTACAATATTCCTAGGGCTCGGGGAGTTGGTAATACGCAGCAGCAATGCATTGG
>PVJX010000653.1:108330-132230 GCA_004027295.1 Dolichotis patagonum
AAAAAAAGGACAAAGCTCTAGAGGAGGCTCTTGTTGGGGGGCACCACCTGCAACCCAGGCCCCTCAGGGACAGGACAAGATCTTCCATCTCTGGCCCTCTCCTCACCTGTCCACAATCCAGGGGCCTGCCCTTCACCTGCCCAGGCCCCACCCACACCCAGCACACAGCAGGCAGTAGCTAGATGCCTGTCTGTGACACGCACGCAGCAGCAGGCGGTGACGGTGATCTGGATGGTGTTCCGGCCCGGCTGGCACACGTGCTTCAGGTAGAGCGGCTTGTGCGAGGTCTTATTATCACCACGCTCGATGGACAGCGGTGTGGCGTTGACGCTGACCTGCACCGAGGCCGGCCAGTTGGTGTTCATCTGCCGGTCCTCGTGGTGGTAGCACTTGAACTGCAGCTCTAGGTCGGGCCTGCGAGGGGAGGCTGGTGCTAAGGCTGGGTGGGGGCCAGGCAGGGGGAGGTGGGGGTTCCCTGGGATGCTGGCCCAGCTCACCGCAGCATCAGGGTCTTGTACACCGAGTCACGCAGTTGGAAGACGTGGTTGCTCACGGCCAGGTTGTGCTGCAGGCGGAAGGGCTCCAGGACTACCCCATCCCGCACAGGGAAGGTCAGCCGCAGCTCGTCGCAGGGGCCGCCGCCTGGGGACAGAGGCCAGGCATGAGATGATGACAGGGCCTAACTGGCCCTGCCTCACTTCCCCCACCAGTGTCCCTCCAACAGTGACGAGCTGGTTTCCGATCCAGACAGGTGTGTGAGGTGTGTAAGACAGCCAGATGAACAGGTGCCTGCCCTTATGCACCTCTCACAGGGCTTCAGGGCCCCACTCCTGCTGTTGCGGTCACCCTGGAAGGAGGGGTTTTCAACCAGGGAGAGGCTTTAAGGGTCGAAGTCCCCCCAAATTATTCTGTGTTATTAGTTCTATACATGGTGGGTATTTTTCTAGACAGAGAAGGGGTTTTTAGGAAGGAACTTTGGCTTTTCTCCGGAGCCAGCAGCTCCCCCAGCCCCAGACCACTCTACCTTGTTGCAGTGTCACTGGTGACCAGACACTCACCAGAGGGTGAGGGGTGCAATGTGCTGAGGCCTGGCTTAAGGTCAGGCAGGAAGGGAGACTTGACCTCCTGGCTTGGGGACATGTAGGGGACACTGCTGCTGGGCGTCATGGGTGGCGTGGGGTTCCCCGGAAGTGGGGAACTGGGGTAGCCAGGGATGGACCGGGCAGGCTGTAGAGCAGAGCACAGTTAGCAGGAGGGCACAGTGGCCGGGGTGGGGTGCCTGCCCTGGGAGCCTCCTGGTCGCCCATGCCCATACCCCGCTCAGGCCTGGCTGGCTGTAGCTCACGCTGCCCCCGTTGAAACTGGTGCCCTGGCCGTTGAACTGCTCCGTGGGCTGCAGGAGACAGGAATGTGTGTGCCTGGGGCCCAAGCCTAGAAGCCTGGCCAGGTCTCCTGGGCCACAGCCTAGAGGCCCAGTACACCAGTGGCGCTGCACTGTGCATCCTCCTGCGCTCTTGCACACCCACACAACCTATGGGCAGCACTGCCATCTCCTCAGGTAAAAAATGACCACCACAGGAAAGCGAGGGCTGGTTGCTGGTAAGGGCTGCAGACATCACACTTTCCCTTCCCCTTCCGCTGCCTCCGAGGTCCCCAGCACTCAAGGCACTGGGGACTCCTTCCCATAAGGGTTGTCAGAATGGCCTGGTTCTGTCTGCCACATGGAGATACATGCAGTGGCCCCCAGGGGCTCCTAGGCACTGCTGGGCCCAGTGAGTGCTCCCCATCTTCCCCAGCCCAGCAGCCCTTGAGGGCAGGACTGCCTCAGGGTCCCTGCAGTGTCCCAGGGCACTGGGTAGCTGGCCCTACCTTGTAATGCAGTCCTGTGGGGCCGGGCACAGGCAGGGACTGGCTTAGGCCTTGCTGTAGAGGCAGCCTGTGCCCAGGGTAGGAGGGGGAGGGGGCAGGGGGCTGCCCAGGGCCAGGCGCGTACTGGGCAGTGCCGGGTGTGTACTGGCCGCCTTGCAGGTACTGCTGCCCTGGGTACACCTACAAGAGAGGCATGCAGAGGGAGAGAAGGCATGAGGGCGTGGTGCTGGTGGCCTGCGCTGCAGAAGTTGGTCTCAGCACAGTGCCAGAGAACCAGGAGCCTCCACTCACCTCAGAGTAGGTCCTCTTAACACCCTGTCGGGGCAGCGGCTGGGCCTGGGCAGGCCCAGGGTAGCCATGCTGGGGCAAGCGCTGCCCTGCATACAGGGATGTCAGGCCAGCTGCCCGGGTGGGGTTCATGGCCATGGGAGAGAGGGTAGAGGGGCCAATCATGCCCCCCATGCCAGTAGGGGTCATGCCAGGGGGGACGCTGGGCCCCCGGGGCCCTCCATGCTGCAGAAACTGGCTGTTAAATGTCTGTCCGGTCCCCATCTGGGAAGAAAAGAAAAAGGCATGGCCCAGGTGCACCCACAAAGGGCTCGGGAAACGGGACATTCACCCTGACACCCGCTGGGCCTGCACTGCAACCCTCGCTCCCTCAGGTGCTGGGGCGCCACTGCCTCCCCGAGCCGCCCTGGTCCCGTGGCGCTGGTCCAGCATGACACCCGCTGGGACACCTCACCGCTCCATACTGGCTCAGCTCCTGGCTCTGCTTCTCCTGCAGGGCGGCCACGGTAGCAGTGGCAGTGGCGGTGGCGGTGGCTGCAGCGGCAGCCATGGCAGCTGCAGCTGCTGCTTGTGTGAAGTCGGCCGAGGGTCGTGCGGCATGTGTTGGGAGTCCCAGGCCCCCAGGGCCACCCGCATACCTACAGGGGACACAGCACAGCCATGCTCTCCAGGTCGGAGACCCATGCTTTCTGGACCCCTGTGGTGGCTGCAGGAGCCAACAGGGAAGTGGGGGCTGCAATGCACCCGTCAGGCTGGCATCCTCCACCCCTGCCAGGTGAGGTCGCTGCTTACCCAGTGGTAAAGCTGGGGCCCCCCGGGTAGCCCCCACGGCCATACACGCCTTGCTGCACGTAGCCCTTGCTGGCACCACCTTCGGCAAACGCCTGCTGTCCCAGACACTGTGGGGAGGTCAAGGCGGGGCCGCCACCCGCCACGCCAGGCATCATGGAGCCACCGGGAGGGCTTCCAGCAGGGCCCATGGGGTTCCCCAGAACCTACGAAGAAGTGGCAATCACCAGAGGGAACCAACTGCACCTCTGCAGCAGGTGAAACCAGGAGGCCAGCCTGTGAGGGGGTGGATACCCACAGCAGGTGGACACCCACAGCAGGTGGAAGTCCTGGCACCCAGTGGCTGGAGGGAGGGGTAGGGTGGGAGCCGTGCACACCCCAGCCCCCACCCTCCTGGCTCCCGGAGTCTGGGGAGGATCTGACCTCCTGGTCTGGGGCCGTGCGGGGCTCACCTGGCTCTGTGTCGCGTTGCCGACTCCCCACACAGTAGTGACCACGGAGAGGGACCCGGCAGGCTGAGTGGCGCTCTGCTGCCAAGGCACAGACTCGTATGCAAATGAAGCATCACTGCAGGGAGACTGGCTGGTGAGGCCACGGCGGCTGAGAGCCAGCCCAGGGCCTTTGGGGCAACCACGGGGGCCACACTCACCCGTGTGGCGCGGGGGGCAGGGCAGGTTTCATGGGGTTCATGGAGTTCATTGGCGACAGAGCAGCCTGCAGGCCGGGTCTGCCAGTGTGTATCGGGGACTCTGCTGCTCTGGCTGCTGGAGAGGGAAAGGATGTGAGCTCAGGTGCAGAGTAGGGGGACCCCAGGGCCACCAGGGCTGCTCTTTCCTCCACAAGAGATGGCCGAGGCCTGGCAGTAGAGGCTGACACTTGCCCAGAAGCCAGGAGCAAGTCTGGAACCTGGCCCTGCCACTTAGAGTCCTGGTCACACTGCAACAGGCTGCTGACTCCCATGCTATCCACTCTGTCCAAACCAAGGATGGGGTGCCCTGTGGGTGACGGGGCCGAGGACCCCTCAGGAGCGGGACACAGGCTGGGCAGGCAGTGCTGCTCCCTGTGAGCCCCTCTGTTAGCACACAGGGAGTTCCCGATAGAACAAGGATGGCCAGCCTGATGCACTGAGGGACTTTTACGTGGGGACTGTCCAGGGCCTGTCCTTCCACTTGGTGAGCCAGGGGAGGCCTCTAGCCTGCATCCAAGTGCCACCAGATACTCACTGCCAAGGCAGCCACTTCTGGCCTTAACATACCCGGGGCCACCTCCACATCCACGCCGCCTGGCCTAACCCCCGGGGCACATAGTCCAGTGGGGTGGCCCTGCGGGGGTCATTCTGGGCCTCACTGTCCCCCTTGCCCTGTGCTGACCTTGGTGGCCTCCATCCAGCCATAGAAGCACCCACAGGGCCTCTCTTGCACCCAAGAGCAGTGGCCATGCCTGTGTGCTGACAGGGGGCCTCGGACTCAGCCCAGCACCAGTGAGGCGGGCTCAGGGAAGATGTACAGGACTGTGTTGGCACTACCTAGACAGCCTGAGCCCTTCCTGGCCCAGCACCAGCAGAGAGAGAGGTGCCCTGCTCTCAGGTGCCTCTCCCCTGGCCAAGCGTGGCCTGGAGCCGAAGCCATGAAGGACAGGGACCAGGAGAGCCTGGCCAGGCTAGCGAGGGCAGCATCCCCGTCCCACAGCCTGGCCGGAGGATTGTGACCCTGTTAGGAGGGGTTCTGCAGACTGGCCGACTCCTCCCTAGACCTGTTTGATGGGGCCTGGAGCGACCCACAGGTTTCAACAGCTAGAACACAGCGGGACAGGACACGGGATGGGGACCAGAAGTGGCCACATGACAGAGCCAAAGGTACAGACATTTCAAAGCAGGGAGGACAGCCCACCCCCCAATAAACTGCCAGGACAGGGGCACAGCAGTAAAGAAAGCAAACCTAACACCACAGGGGTGGGAGGGGCTGGGGCTGTGTGGGAGGCCCCAGGACTGCCAAGAAAACCAAGCAAAAACAACCAAAACTTTACAATTTATGCTGCAGCTGGGCTGGGGATTTAGCTCAGTGGCTTAAGCACTTGCCTGGCAAGCGTGAGGTCATGAGTTCGATCCCCGGTACCAAAAAAAAAAAAAAAAAAAAAAAAACCCCAACAATTTATGCTGCAGTTAGCTCAAAATGGATTTGGTCTTTCTAGGTTTAAATATGAAATACAGAACCATAAAATGCTTAAGGAAAATGCATGGGAAAAAAATCTTTGGCACCTAGGCCAGGCAGAATTCTTAAGCCTGACACCAAAAAAGCATAATCCATAAGAGAACAACATGGAGGAACTGGACTGTCAATGTTTCAGACTTACTGTTTTGTTTTTGTATTTTGGGTCACTACGTAGTTCAGACTAACCTTGATCTCATTTTGTAGTCCAAGCTGGCCTTGAACTCATAGCAATCTTTCTGCCTCAGCCTTGCAGGGTGCTGATTTCCGGTGTGCACCTCCATACCTGGCTAGCCAATTCTTACCAAACCAAGCCCACTGGCAACTGCAATCCTGGGCATTTATCTCAGACAAACGAGAATTTAGGTTCTCATAAAAACCTGTACATGAAAGTTTCTAGCTGCTTTATTTACAATAGCCAAAGAATGGAAAGAGCCCAGATGTCTTTCAATGGACAAAGGGTTAAACCAACTGTGGTTCACCCGTAGGGGAAGCCAGAGAGAGGAATAAACCAGCACTAACACCACAGCCCGGTCTCAATCTCCAGGGAACTTCGCTGAGTGGAAAAAGCCAACCCCACAAGGCGACACACTGCATGATGCTGTCATTTGGCATTTTTGACATGACAAAATCAGGGAAATGAGAGCAGACTGGTGGTTGCTGGAGGTTTAACACCAAAGGGGAGGCACTGATCTCCTGTTTCTGTCACTTCACCAAGAGCCGGGAAGAGCGGGGAGCCCTGGCCAGTGAGGGGAGCAGCCACAGATTGTATCCATGTGGTGTCCCGGGATGAGGAGGTACCAGCTCTGCAAAATGTTACTACTGGGGAGGACTGCACAAAGGATACAAGGGACCTCATTCTGTTATTTCTTGGAACTGCCTGTGACTCCACAATTATCTTGAAATAAGAACTTTAATTACAAAGCCACTAGCAGCAGCAGTAGCAGCATCTCTACCTCTGTCTCTGAAGAGCAGCCTGGACAGCTGCCCCACTCCAGAGCTGGTCAGGTCAGCCCAGCTTGTTAGGCTACATGGGGTAGGAGTAGACTGGGCAGGCGGGTGGGCAGAGGTGCCACCAGCTCATTTCAGGTCACTCAGTGCAGCAGCTCTCCAACTCCAGTGCATCCCCACCAGCTCTAAGACTGTCCTGTGCCACCCCAGTCACTAGGATGGGTCAGGGTCCCAGTCTTAAATTTCTTCCACAATTGCTGGGCCACTAACCAGTATGAGTGCCTCCCATCCAGGAAATGCAGAGACCCAGGGCAAGGTGTCAGGCAGGGTGGGGCCCCCAGCAGCCTCCTGTGTCACATGGGGCTGGGGAATTCCACCCATGATGTTCCTCTGCTGTGGACACAGACCACAGACATTTCCAGTCCTCCCCACCCCCAAACATTCATCTGCGTGGGGAGGGTTTCCTGCTGGGCCACTGAACCCACGCCTCCAGCCACTCTCCGGGAAGAACCCTGCCCTCAAGCTGGCCTCCTGACATAGTGAATTCAGTGGACGCAGGGCTGAGAAGAAGCTGGGCCCAGAGAAGGTGGACTCTCAGCCTGGCTGTCCCCAGATGTCAGCTTTAGCTGCTGTGACCTGGGGTCAGTCTAGAAGGCCGCAGGCTCACTAGGGGTTAGGTCCCATCTTCCTCTAGAAAGAGAGCTCAGGGAACTTGCTTTCTAGCCACCTCGCGTGTCCCAGGGCAGCTGTACCCCAACTTCCCCGGCTCCATTCATCTCCGCCTATCTGGGTAGCACCTTCAGGACCAAGCAAGTGTGGCGGAATCCAGGATCACAGCCCGTGGCTGGCCACCCCTTCCTAACAGGCCACAATGAGGACCCTGGGTTCTCACTGCCTCTGAGAACCCAGGGTCAGACCCTAACCCAAGAGGCTGGGGCAGGATGACCTCTTCAGCCAGGAAGTTCTGACCAGCCTGGACAACACAGAGAGACCCTTGTCCAAAGCAAACCAACATACACAGCTCTGGAAGTGGCAGGAATGGGGTCTTCAGTGCCAAAAGCGGGTGATGACATGCATAGGGGGTCCTGTTCCTCTACTTATGTGACACGCACACTGAGCCACCCAAGGGAGGAAGTAAAAGTTGGGATAGCAGAACTCACCAATAAGTTCTGAGAGATCCACTGACCAGAGACCCAGGTGTGGGGCAGCCTAGTGAATGGCTGAAGGCACAACCCAAACCTGGTTTTGTCAAATGAGTATCTTGTGGCCACACTGGCACTGGGAACACATGACCACCTCTATGTCATCAGCCCTTGAAGAGCAACCAACCCCAGTAATCAGGATGCTCCCCAGACGCGTTGGGCCTGTACTTCAGAAGTCTCCGCCTGCTTCTTTTCATTTACACTTCCAGCCTGTACTAGCCCTGGGTGTGACAGGGTCTCTGAGGTCAGCGCTGCCGGGTGAAGTCAGGGTCCCCTCACTTCTCCTGTTACAGCTCTCAAGGGAGTACCAGGGAGGCCTTCAGTCCTTGCCTGCCCGGACTGGATGGAGAAGCTGTGGCCACCCTCCCCGTGTGCACCAGTCTCAGATCCAGTCACATGTTCCATGTCCCTGTGAAATCTTCTGCAATAACACAAATACCTTGAAGACATCGCCATGGATGTCTGACTACACGAAAGAGGGCAACCCGGGGAGAAGGGGGGCAGCGGCGGCTCTGGGCAGTGGGGACAGGACAATGGGAAAGGCCAAGGCAGGTGCTGGGTGAGCTTGGACGGCGAGGCCGTGGCATCTGTGTTGGGGGGGGCAGAGGTGGGGTTTGGAGTAACCCAGGAGAGTAGGCCACCCCCGCGTTTAAGCTTCAACAGATCCGATCTGGAAAAGGCGTCCCCGTGAGTACCACGGCCGGGGTAGAGGACAACTCCCCACCCAGAGGCCCTCAGCCCACCCCAGCCTCTGAGGGCCACGGCGAAGGTGAGACCCCAGGTCGGGCCTGGCGGCCTCCTTGCCAGCACCCGACAAAGGCCTGGGAGGGGCGACGGCCTGAACCTGAACGGAAGATGCCTGGTATTCGATCGCGCGGCGGGTCAGCAGGTGGGCGCCTGATCCGGCCGCGAGCCCCGAGAGGGCGCTGGGGCCCCTCACCTGCCAGCCGCACCTGCCCGCCCCCGCCCCTGCCCGCGCCCGCGCAGTAGGCGCCCCCCGGAACCCCGCTCACCTCCGACCGGCCCGGCCCGGTCCCCGGCCCGCGCCGCTCCATGCGCTCAGCCCGCCCTCCGCGCCGCCCGCCGACCCGGGGCCGCCGCCCGCGCCATCGCGCCGCCGCCCGCCGAGGGCACAATGGAGCCGCCGCGCTGCTCATGCATATGCATGACGCCGCGCCGCCGGCCCCGCCTCCAGGCCAGAGCAGTCCAGCCCAGAGCCACCGTTCGGGCGGGGGCGTCGGTGGGCCTCCGGAGCCAAGGGCAAGAGTGAGGGCGAGACCGGGTCCCTGGCGGCCAGGCCGGCGGGAGACGCGCCAGACCGCGGCCCGCGCTCCTTCTCCCCTCACACCTTTCCGAACGCGACGTCGTAGGGAGCCACTGCGCGCTTCCTGCTCGCTGTCCACCGGGGGCGGGGCCGGGCATGGAGGTGGGGCCGGAATGCCGGGGCGGAGCTGGAGTGGAGGCGGGGCCAGGGCGGCGGGGAGGAACCTGTAGGGGCGGGGCCGAGATGAGAGGCGGGGCTAGGATGCCGGGACGAGGTGGGGCCGGAGCGAGCTTTGCGGAGCCCTGCTCCCGACAGGAAGGATGGCACCCCCGCCCTGGCCTCGCTGGTGTCCTGGTGTTCGCAACCCTGTTGTCCTGAGACTCCGATGGCATCCCACGGAGAGCAGAGGAGAGCCTAGATACTGTGCTGTCATTAGGGAACAGGCTCTTGAAGGGAACCAACCCTAACCCTAACCAGCATTCCTGTAATCTCACACCAGGAGGTTGAGGCAGGAGGATTGCAAGTTTGAGCCCAGGCCAGGCAACTAAGCGATTTAATGAGACCCTGTGTCAAAATTGAGCCGGGCTTGGAGGTGCAGGCCTGTAATCCCAGCACTTGGGATGCTGGGGCAGGAGGACCCTGTCTCAAAATTTTTTTATTTTTTATTTTTTGGAGAAAAAGACCTGAGATGTAGATCAATGTAGAGGCCCTGGGTTCAATCCATAATACCAGGAAGAAAAGGTAAAAAGCCCGATTTCCTTGAACAAGTTACCTTTCTCCCCACCTGGTCCGCGCTTCTGTGCCTCGCCTCCATCAGGGCCTTGGACCCAAGGCAAAGAGCTTCTCCCTGAGCTGTGTGCACCTTTCCAGCACTGGTGAGGCAGCAGACTAGGGCCTGGCAAAACTGACCAGGGAAGTAGGAGTGACCTGTTAATTATGAATCTAGGGCACATGGACAGAGCAGTTCCCAAGGTCCTGTGGGTGACTTCTGGTGAGAACTCCTGCAGGTTTTTCAGGCCACTGTGTTCTGTCCTGCGCTCACCCTTTTCCTGCTTCTCCTTGGCCCAAAGTGGTTCTGTAGAATCTCTTTTCCTTCCTTTAATGTAAAACTTCACCACACAGGACATGGTGGCACACGCTTATGACCCTAGGACATGGGAAGCTGAGGCAGGAGGATCTCTGAAAATCTGAGGCCAGCATGAACTGCACAGGGCAACCTTATCTCAAACAAAACAGAACAAAACAAAACAACTCACTGCTGTTTGTGCTTGTCTTGACCCATTATTTGCTCAGGTCAGAAGGACTCTAGAAACCACCTCAGGAGACTCCAGTGCCCACAACCTGGGAACACTCTTACTGCCTTTACACTATTCTGACCTTTGCCTGCCCTAAGTTTAGAAAGTCCACACTCTCCCAGTAACCCACAGTTACTATTTTTATTGTCACAAAATGGACAGAATTTATCATTTTGGTCTTTTTTACGTGTTCAGCTATGTGGCATTAACCATATACATTATACAGCCATGGCAGCCATAGCTCTCTGGGGCCTTTTCTCTTCCCTAGCCCTAGCTGCTCCCATGTGTCCACTAAACATCTCACAGGAATTCTTACAGTGGGTGTCTTGGTGACCATTTCACTCAGTATCATGTCTTCTAGGTTTCTCCATGTTAGAACTACCTTTTCATGGATCAGTAATATTCCACCATATGGATCCCATTTAGTTTCCTGTCTGTTTAACACTGTTGAAATTTCTTCCCTGAAACTTGTGCTGTTTCTTGGGGAGAATCATTAGTTCATTGAAAAAAACAGTACAGACATCAATATGGCAATTTTAGGGCTGGGCTCTGTAAACACAAAATTGGCCCTAGAAGCTAGGTGTGGTGGTATGCAGCTGTAACCCCTGCACTAAGGAGGCTGAGGCAGGAGGATCACTGTGAAGTCAAGGTCAGCCTAGACGACATAGCAAGATCATGTCTCAAGCCAAAAAACACTTTTTAAAGTTTTGTTTTTAAGCTTTAAACTTTTTGAAGAGCTGCCATAAATAGAGTAGAGATTCTTATTTTACATGGTTTTACAGGGAAACCTTCAGGAAGGCAGATTTTTTTCCCCAGTAATTGGGAAGATTTCATAATCCATAACAGAAATCAATAACTATCCAGCTGGGTGTGGTGGTGAACACCTGTCATCCCAGCACTGAGGCAGGAGGATCACAGCATGTTCAAGACCAACCTGGACTACAAAGCGAGACATTACCTCAAAAACAACACTAAACCATATCCAGAAAGAAGTGGGTACCTGGTGACCTCCTCAGGGCCCTGGGTGGAGCAGCCCTCACTGTGGGCATTTGGACCTTTGGGTGCTGCCCTGGAACTCAAGGCAGTTCTCCTGCCTCAGCCCCCAGTGCTGAGATCATCAGTGTTTGTCACCACACCTGGCTCAAAAGATTTGTTTTACATCAATTGGGCAGGGCGGTGCATGCCTATAATTCCAGCACTCTAGGAGGCTGAAGCAGGTGGAGACTGAGTTCAAAGCCAGCTGGGCCAATTGAATGGTACCCTGACCCGAATTTTTAACAGGGTTGGGAGGATGCAGCTCAGTACAAAGGCCATGAGTTCAATCCCCAGAAGTGCCCCGCCCAATTGTTATGCTTTTATTTCTATTTTTTAAAATTTTTTGTTTTTGTCTTGTTTGAGACAGGAAAGACAGGATATTGCTGTGTTGCCCAGGCTGGGATCTTTCTCCTGCGATCAGGCATTTGGCGACCTCAGCCTCAGATTGGCTGGGATAAGCTCACAAACACCCTTAGCCATGGTGTCGCTGATCTCTGTGCCGGACAGCACGCTACTCCAGCTGTACAAGAGCGCGATGCCAGGCGCTGCAGCCATCTGGGCTCCTGTAAGCGCCCCTGGTGACACTGCACACCAAGGAAGTCTAAACCAGGCGTGGTGGTGCAGGCCTGGAATCCACGGTGCTCTGGGGGCTGAGACACAAGGCTCACAAGTTTTCGGCTGCCGTGGGCCACACAGGAAGTTCAACATCCATCTGAGCTACACAGCAGGACGTCTCAAAACACAGCAACGGTGTGAGAAGCTGAAAGAAAATGTATGTGTATGTGTATGTGTATAAAAAAGTAATTAAGATAGTTATACAACTGACTTCTCTGAGTTCGCTGAAGAGAAAGATTTGTACTGGTATTGTTCAGACAGTGTTTTTTTTCCTTTTGTACTGAGAATTGAACTCACTACCTCTTGCTTGCCAGGCAGCCACTTACACCACTGAGCTAAATCCCCAGCCCTTGTTCAGACAATTGAACGCAGATATCTTGTACTCTGGGTGAAAGATTTGGGGATGACAATGCGCAATGTATACACTATTGTTGCCCCCTGATTGATGTATTTTGAAAGTTTGTTATAGTTTTTTTTCTTTTCTTTTTATACTTGAATAAAATGAATTAAAAAAAAAAACAGAAACAAGATCTGGCCTCATATTGGTGGTGACCTTTCTGCCTCAGCCTCCCAGTGCTAGTGTTACAGATGTGCCTCAGCTTGCCAGGCTTATCAACATTCTTTAAATCTAGGGAAAGCACTAAAGTCACGGTAGTGAGTGCAAGTTTTCCAAAATTTAAATTTTTTCACAAAAAGCTGGAATCTTTTTTTTTCTTATACCAGGAATCAAACTTAGGACCTTGCCGTTGCCAGGCGGGGGCTGTGCCACTGCACTGTATCCCTGGCCTTGGAATTTCACCTGAGGTAGTGGCCTCACTTCTGTGGTTTTAGACTAAGTGTTGGCCAGCTACCTGGATGAGAATATCTAGTCTGTGTGTCAGCTTGTCAGGCAACTGTCCTTGCATGTGGAAATGGCACGTCAACAGGAAAGAGACCAGCTCAACACAGGAGCTGCACGGCAGTCTTCTGGAGCGGACTGGTGGTTTCACACCGGCCATGTGCCCTCCCCTTCTCTAATGGGGTTTTAAAATGTCATGGATGTGAGGGCGGAGATTTAATGAAATTGGTAATTGTGCTGCATGGCCCAGTGACTCAGGTTAGCTGATTTCCTTCAGGCCCTGTGAGGCTGTGGCAGGGCTGGCTAGGTGGGGACATTTTGGCTTGCTGCTTGGTGCCTACAGGTCTCCAGGGCATGCTCCCTCTTCGCCCTTAGGGCCAATGCCTACACTGAAGCTGGTTATGTGCCTGCACCCCTGTAATCCCAGGACCCTGGAAGGCTGAGGCAGGAGGATCCCAAATTTGAGCCCAGCCTGCGCAACTTGGTGACTTAGGCAGGCCCTGTCTCAAAATAAAAAGGGCTGGAGATGACAGCTCAGTGCCAGCAGGGCCTGCCTCCCAACCCAACTTTCCCTGTCAACTTGGGTTAAGGGTTCTTTTGGTCAATGCAGACAGAAATCCCCAATTGGCAAAGACCAGGTCTGCTAGCTGCCCTGGGCTTTGCTTGCCAAAGGTCCTCAGCCTTAATATCACAGCTCTGGGCCCTGGAGCTGCCTGAGGATAGCAGGTAATGCCAGGTGCCACTGACCAACTCGGCCAGTTGGTGGTCTGCTGCCACTGGTGGACCCAGGTTGATGCCAGCTAAGGTCCAGAAGTCTTCACTTGGCTCCGGATCTACACTCTGCCAGCCGCTGTCTCCAGAGTTCTTTAGGGTTAATATCCCCCTTGTACTTGGTAGCCCAGGCTGGCCTCAAATTCCCAGCATCCTCCTGCCTCAGCCTCCCGAGTGCTGGGATTACAGGGGCGCCACCACACCCAGTGCTTATGGGTTTTTTTTTTTGTGTGTGTGTGTGGGGGGAAGGAGTACAGTGGCCGCTCGGTCCACACTACTTGGGGTAAGAATCCCAGGTGGTTTTATAGGTCTTTTTAAGCCCAAACTTCCTAGGAAATAAATCAGGGAGGACTCCTGGAGCCAGGCTTTACTTGGGCAGGAGCTATTCCACAGCCAGGGGACCGCACATCGTGGAGCGCCTGCAGTCTCGGAGGCCAGGAATGGGCTCCTGAACAGCTGCAGGCCTGTGATTGGCCCAAACTGTTCTGAACGCAAGCATTTTGAGACGATTGGTCCAAATGCAATTCTGCTGCTTGGTCCAAATTGGAGCCCCTGGGACTGGGCGGAGTGGCCGCTGGTGTCCTGGTGTCCGTCCTGGAGGAGGTCAGGCGATCCGGAGGGGAGCTGTCTGACTGACAGTTCTGTCAGAACAATACTGGTGGGGCTGCAGTGTTGGGCTCCAGGGGCTGGGGCAGTCAGGGCCCTGGTACTTTCGTCACATCAGGCCCGGGGTCTCTGCCGCGTCAGAGGTGACGGGGGCTTGAGCGTTGCTCAGCCGGGTGGGAGAGGCCCACCCTCTGGCTGCGAGCTGTGCAGAGCTATGCACCCTGTGTGCTCGTGCGCAAGTGTGCAGGGCGCCTGTGTTGCTGGATGTGGCTTCCCTGCAGGGGCCCAGAGGTGAAGATGCTGCTCCTCCCAACCAGTGCCTGCCAGCACCTGGAGACTCCACATGGCCAGGCAACTGCTCATTAGAACTAAGGGGAAATGCGGTGTCTCCCGCCTCAGTCTTATCTGGCAGCTGGGCCAGGTGGCACACACCTGCAATCCCAGCACTCAGAAGGCTGAGGCAAGAGGGTTGCTTCGAGTTCAAGGCCAGCCTGAATTCCATAACCAGACCCTGTCTCAGAAAGACCAAAAACAAAAATAAAAACAAACACACTTAGCCGGTCTGCCTCAAGAGGCTGTGCAGTTCACACTTTCTGCAGTGAGGTGCAGGGTGCAGGGGCCAGCAACTCCGAGGCTGTGGGAGGTCCCTGTGGAAGTGGGGTGACCAACCTTCTGAGGGTGACAAGGGACAGGTCCTTAAAACATCTGCAGAGAGTGCATACCAGGCACCCAAGTCCCTGCTTCTTACGCTCATTTCTGCAGCCAGCAACTCGCAAGGAACTGGGCTTGGGACCCTACCTGGGTGGGGCACGAGGAGGGGTAGCATGCCCACCGGCAGAGGAACGGTGGCAACCTGGCTCAGAGTCCCTGGAGGAAGGAGCCAAGTGATGCAGCCACAGCCCTGGTCTGCTTCCCTTTCCCATTAGATGAGCAGTCGCCACCGTCTAGGGGCCCAAGGAAGCCCCTTGCATCCCAGGCATTGTGTCCCATGGCGGGGACTCTAGCCTGGCTAATGGGAAATCTGGGGAGACCAGACCCGCCCCCTGCACTCTGGGTGACCTGCACATGCCTGCTTGCTTGCACCATCACTCTTTGACCTATTCCCTGACTCGGGGGTGAGGCAGCTGCACCTTTCCTGCCTGTGTCCTGCGCTGGCCTCCCCCTTCGATCTTAGCCACTGCCGAGGGTAGGGCCTCAGGGCCCGCCAGGCCGCCCTCCCTTCCCAGCTCTACAACTCAGCGACAAGGGCCTCGACCTACAACCCAGCCTGGGCCAGCAGGGACCTGGGGACACAGGCAGTGCCGCCTCCATTAGCGCGGGCTGGTTTCTTGAGGCCAGGGCAGAGGTGGGCAGGAAGGGGACCCAGGCCACAGCTGGCACCCAGCTCTGGGGGAGGGAGGGGCTCTGCAGGTCCCAGGGGCCCTGTGGGGCAAGCACCCTCTGCCCCATGACAGCTTCCTGAACCTGGCGGAGCAACGTTTCCGCCCAGCACCGGCTTTGGAGCCACAGGTGCCCCCTGGACTCCCAGCTTTGCTCAGCAGGTCCCAGCCGCCTCCCTGATGGGGCAAGCTGGCCACCTCACCTTGTCTTGCAATGAGTACTCTCTCCCACCGTAGGACTGCAGACGGTTAAAAACAAGCACAGGGCTGGGGCAAACAGAAGTGAAGGAAAATACCAAACAGCACAGTGTGCTAGGGAGCCATGTGCAGGATGGGGCCCAGCTACACTGTCCCTCACGTGGGGCATCCAGGCCTGGTGGGGGGCACCTGCCTGCCACATGCCGCCCCCAGACGTGGGCACCTGGGACCCCTGCTGTGAAGGACTCGGGCAAGGGCAGAGACAGAGACACAGAACAGCTGCACACAGCCATGGATAACTTAGTTTATGGGTCAAGCCAATGCAATGCAAAGTTGTTTTTGTTTTTTTCATTTTTGACCAAAATAAATAAATCGGATCTGTCCCCGTGGAGGTCAGAGCAAGGGGACAAAGGGCCACTGGCCCCCCCTGCCCTGCCCCCCCTCCTGACCTGCTTTGGCACACCAAAGGAAAGGACGAACGGGCATCTCCACTGTATTCCTGGGGCACGGCCGGAAGATGAGTGGTGGGGGAAGGCGGGGTGGGGGCAGACCGGAGACTGTCTATGGGACCCCAGAGATCGGGCAGGATGCTGCCCTTGAGCCCAGCCTGGGACCCTCAGGGACGGCAGGGAATAGTGCCCATGCCGCGGTGCCTGGCCATACCAAGACCACCCTGGTGAGCCCTGCCATCTGGGGCTGCCCAGGCCTCCTGGGTTCAGCCCAGCAAGACGCAGCCCCCCGAGTCCCGGTGGAGTGTCTGCACCTTGCCAAGTGACAAGGATGGCTGTGACCTGGGAAGCCAGCCTGGGCTCTGCTCCTGCTCTGGGGGTGAGAGGCGGGGTAAGCGCCATCCTCCCGCCACTCCCTACCAGCCTGAGGGTGGCAGCGGGTAGCCCAGAGCGACAGCGGCTTGGGGACGACAGCGGCAGGGTGGTGGTGGCGCAAGAGCAGTGCAGTGAGGGGCAGCTGAGGCTGATGCTTTAGTGGAGAAGCGGGGCTCTGTGAGGTGGGGCCCCACTGCCTGCCCACCCGGGGCGTCTAGGAAAACTTCTTGAAGGCGTCCAGGTCAAAAGCCATGTCCAGGAAACGCTGCAGCTCCGTCAAATGGGTCTTCTTATTGCCAGTGGCAGGGGCAGCGGCGGGGTCACGGCCCACGTACCTGGTTGGGGACACGGATGGTGAGGGCAGTGACTCGAGTGTGCCCCGCCAACCCCCGGCAGGCCCGCGGCCTCACCAGATGGGCTTGGCGCGGTCGATGGTGGTCCGCAGCCGAGGCTTCACGTAGTCATAGTAGCCCTGGTTCTTGTGCTCCTCCTGGCACCACACCAGCTCGGCATTCGGGTACTTTTGCGCCTCCTCCAGCAGGAGGTCGAAGGGGAATGGCGACAGCTGGGACACAGCAGAGGTCAGATCAAGAGGGGATGCTTGGGGAGGGACGCTTTGGAGCACGGCTGGGAGGCGACGCTCGGTCCTCACCTGCTCGATCCTTGTGATGGCCACCTGCTCCGCCAGGCCCCTGGTCTTGCGCTCCCGAGTGAGGTCATAGTACACCTTACCGGTGCAGAAGAGGAGCCGCTTCACCCGGCCTGGGTCCTGCGCTGCGGGGCCGTCTTCAGGAATCACCCGCCGGAAGTGCGTCCCTGGGAGAGAGAACCACCAGGGCTGGCTCACACGGGGCAATGAGAGGAAGGGACAGAGCCAGTGGTGAGAATGCCCTGAGGTCACCAGGCTAGGGCTGCAGGGAAAAGTGCAGCAGTGAGGTTAGAAGGTGTCAATCTCTGTGAAGCCAGGAGAGCCTGCTCTGGCTACTCAACTTTAGAGACAGCAAAAAGAAATATGAACATGGAAAAGAAAGAAAAATGACCACTGCTCACGGGCAATGCAACCCTAACTATAGAGGACCCTAAAGAATGCATCAAAAACATCAGAAGCCTCGGCCTGGCATGGAGGTGCATATCTGTGGTCCCAGCACCTAGGAGCGGAAGCAGGAGGATCGCAGGCTCAAGTGCAGCCCAGGCTCTGTGGTGAGCTGAGACTCAGTCCTGGGATAAAATGTGGAAAAAGCCAGGAACGCAGCTCTGTGCTCCATCTCTAACACTGCAGAAACAAAAGCTAAACACAGGCTGCACGTCTGGAACGGAAGATCTGAGATCCTAGGAAGGCCATCCTCCTCAACCTCTTCGATAGGCTATTCCGCCCCAAATCCAGGAATCACACCAGTGTGGCACTGGCTCAGACGGACACAGACAGACCAGCGGGGAGAACAGAGCCCAGGACAATCCTCCCATGGGTGGACTTCTACCTGGGCACCAGGGCCACTCCACAGGAGAGCACTGTGTGCCAGACGGTACTGGGGGCACTGGGAATCCACATGGGAGGACTGACGGCTCCATCCGTACTTAACGGTATATATGAGATTAACTCAGAATGGGTCAAAGAACTAAATACAAAGCTAAGGGTCGGGGACACAGCTCATCGGCAGGGTCTGCCTGCTGCTTGGGAAGCACGAGGTCCTGAGTTCAATTCCTGATACTAGAAACAAACAAACAAAACCCCAAAACAACTAAAACTACAAAATTCCTGAAAGAAAACAGGGTAGCTAGGTGTGTAGTACATATCTAAAATGCTAGCATTTGCAGAGGCTGAGGGAGGAACCTGCCTGATGATCTACAAACTTGGTGAGACTATGTCTCAAATAAAGAATATAAAAAGGAATGGGGGGTTGGGCCAGGGATTTAGCTCAGTGGCTTAAGCGCCTGCCTGGCAAAGGCGACCTCCTGAGGTCGATCTGCAGTACCAAAAAAAAAAAAAAAAAAAGGAATGGGGATGTAGCTTAGTGTGAATTCAATCCCCAGTGTCAAAACTAAACAAAACAGGGCAAGACTTCACAAGACATTCTTTTTTTTTTTTTTTTTGGTACTGGGGATTGAACTCACGACCTTGCGCTTACCAGGCAAGCACTTAAGCCAGAGCTAAATCCCCAGCCCCACACAAGACATTCTCAAAAAATAAATAAATGAAGCAACTTGTAGAACAGGAGAAAACATTTATTTGTTTTTAATCTGATAAAGGTTTTTTTTTGGGGGGGGTCTTTTTGAGACAGTATCTGCTATGCAGTTTGGACTCAGAGTGATCCTCCTGCCTCAGCCTCCCAGAGTGCCTGGGATTACAGGTGTGCACTATCACATCAGGCCTGATAAAGGACGGAGAAACACACCCACAGCGAGGTATGCTGGCCCACACCTATGAGCCCAGCACTTGGGTGGCTGAGGAGCGAGCACTGCTGAGTAAGACCCAGGCTCAAATAAAACAGAACAAAGCAAAACCCAACACACAAAAGCCTGCAAGTGCTGAGGATGTGGAGAGGCTGGACCCTTGTGCGGAACTGCCGGGCAAGAGTCTGGCGGCTCCTCGGGGAATTAAAATAGAATCAGCATACAGTCCAGCCACAGTGCTTGTGGGCACACACCCAGAACTGGACATGGAGACCCAAGAGCCATCTGCAGGCCCATGCTCCAGCAGCACTGCTCCCAAGAGCTAAATGTGGAAGCACCACGCGTGGTCACTGATCCAGGACACAGACAGGACTGGCTCTTCGTGTGTGGATTGGCCTTGGGGGCCCTATCCAGGCGGGAGGAGCCCCTCAGAGGGCCAGATGCTGGCTCCACAGCCCTGATCTTGTGATCCAAAGGTGGACATGCTCCAGAACCTCCACTTTCTGACCACCTGTACGAGGCCCAAATTCGACATCCCACATTTGACCATAGACAGTGAGGGCACATGCATGAGCCCCAGGGGGCAGCTGAGCGCAAAGGCTGCACCCTCCGCCAAGAGGATGGCCCCTCTACCTACCTGCAAGCATCTCATCAAAGTTGGTTCTGGCCTCAGGGTGGCGTAGGAGGGATTTGGGGGTGAAGACGATTAACTGAAAGACAGAATGGTCTCCCGATGACAACCAGGTCTGCCCCACCTCACTCAGGACTGGATAGGACAGGCTGCCTCCCCACTCCCACTGAGGGCTCACTCGGAGAGGCAGAGGATGGAGCCCGTCTCTCTGCTGTCACCTTCTCTTGGCAGGCGTCCACCCACCTCCTGCAGGGCTGCCCGAGCCTTTGCTGGCCCAAAGGCTCCCTCACCCCGGCCCAGCATGGCTAAGGCCCGTTGCTTGCGGTGTCCCGGACAGCAGGCTGACCCCTAGCTTGTCTTCCCCACTCACCCTTCACACCCGGCTGAGGGGCTCACCTCTCCCCCAGGGCCCAGTACTGTACCCTGTGACCCCCTGCTAACACTGCTGTCTCCTCACAGCGCTGGCCTGGAGCTATGGCTAACAGCACGGCAGCAAGTGGTGCTGCTCTGGTGGCAGCAGAGGGGCCAGGCTCCCCGACACCACATCCTATCCATGTCCCTTTGGAGATGCTGCCTAAGCCAGCGGAGCCCATGGCACCTGACTCATTCTGAGGTTAGGGTGAGGGGGGGCACAGGCACTGACCGGCTTCCGGAAGGGTAGCAGGATCTGCCGGCGCAGCACATGGAAGAAGTTGCCAGGTGTGGAGCAGTTGACGACCACCCAGTTGCAGTCGTACAGCTGGCTGATGTCAAAGTTGGCTCCTCCGAGGTCCTGTGGCAGGGAGGGAGGGCAGGGGTGGGGGCGGTGCCTCAGTCCTGCCTAATGTGATTCTACTTTTCCTTACAGACTGACTGCAAATCATTTCCTTTGAGCTTATTTATTTATACACTTTTTAATTAACTGAGCGCATTTAAAGTTGCCGGAAGTCTTCTCCCCTGAGGACTCTACCTGAACCAGAGCAGCAGCAATGTCCCCCAGGAGGGCCTGAGCGACAGAAGTCTCTGGGAAAGAAGCCCTATTGTAATCCCAAATATTGTGTGCAGTCACCCAAATATTATAATCCCCTTTGTAGTCTTCCTCACAATCTAAAAAGTTATAGTTACAATCCCATTGAGACGTTATTGGAATCCCAGCAAGTTAATTTCAATCTACCCCTCCAATGCAACCCACAGCGAGAGTAAAGACTCTAAGATATATTCCAAGTTAAGTGCAGCCAAGGGGTCCTAAATCCAATCCCCGTGAGGACATGTGGACAAAGGCCCTGATCCTAGGCCTCTCCCAGGATTTATTATTTTATGAAGAAGGAGGGTGGCTCAGGGATAAGTGACGGGGGTGGGGGTGGGGGTGGGATTATGTGAGTAACTTGAGCAGGCTAGGCAGGTAGGGAAAAATGCAGAGATAAGGATACAGGAGACCAATTTGCATAATTCAATTAAGGTAGCAACTGAATTGTTTTAGGAGGCTGTTGCTTTGGTTTTTGATATGTAAATTTTTGTGCCCTGGGGAGTCATGGCCTCTTTACCTTGAGGCTCATACTCAGTTGACATTCCTGGAGCTAATGGCTCTAATATCCAGCTGTGCCATATCTTTTAAAGAGAGCACTATGTGAGGAAACAGGAGAGCATCTGATGGCTTTAGAGATTACATATCAGTACCTGATAGCCTTATTTACAATGCTTAGAGCCAATTAAAAAGAGAAGGAAATACCATAGCCAGCTCTCTACATATCAATATAAGGAAATAAGTCTCCATATAATCATTGTTTTGCATTAAAGGGGAGTCACTGGAGTTGCCTCCCCAAGCCCCCATATTTTAAGCTTCCTGCACCCGACAGCCCTGTTCTGGGGGGACCAGCAGGCTGCACTGCAGGCCCCAGAAGGGAAGGGACAGTGTCCTTACTGGCAGGACGTCCGGGTCATCGTTGCACATCTGCAGGAAGCGCTCTGGACGGGCAGAAGAGTGCTCTGGGCCCTGGCAGTGGATACACGGGTTAGCGGAGCCGCCCAGGCTGGCTCCCGAGGGTGGCACTCCCATTCTGTTTCTCCTGTTCTCTTCCCCAAGGCACAGGGCACACTCCTCCCCTCCACCCACAGAGCATAGGGCACAAGCACTGAGTGTGCAGCCAAGGCCCCACCTAAGATGGACAGGGGCAGTGAAATGGGGTGGCCCGGGAAGGAGCTCACCATGCCCTCCATGCCATGTGGCAGCAGCAGCACGATGCCATTCTGCCGCACCCATTTGGCCTGGCCTGGGCAGATGAACTGGTCGATGATGCACTGGGCCATGTTGTTGAAGTCACCAAACTGGGCCTCCCAGAGGACCAGGGCGTTGGGGCTGGCCATGGCGAAGCCCAGTTCAAAGCCTGCAGCGGAGCAGGAGAACAGACACGTTCGACACCAGCAGCAGGCAGAGGAGCTGTTGCACGCGGCCCGGGGCACTCACCCAGGACGCCGTACTCCGACAGGGAACTGTTGCACACAGTGTAGGGGGCCTGGTTGGGCCAGAGGTGGTTCATGGGGATGCACGTCTTCTTGTCCACGTTCTGGTCGTGCAGCACGTGGTGGCGGTGGCTGGGTAAGGAAGGCGCCATTAGTCAGCAGACCCAGCTCCTTATGGAGAGAGTGGCGATCTCGCCCCTGGGGCCCAGCCACCCCTGGCACAGCAGGGCTCTGCTCCTTACCTGAAGGTGCCCCGCTCTACATCCTGGCCACTTAGCCGGACGTGGATGCCCTCCTTGAGGAGCGAGCCGAACGCCATGTACTCAGCCAGGGCCCAGTCCACGGTACGGTTCTTCACCAGCTCCTTGCGCGTCTTCAAGATCCGGCTCAGGCCTGTGGGGCACACACAGCGCTGCAGCCTGGTCCGAACGGCCCTTGCCACCGGGAGCCAGGAGCCAGTGGGACCAGACAGGGAGGTGACCACCCCCAGCCTGGTCTCCCTTCCATGTCTCAGCAAGCTGAGACCTTGATGCAGGCTGTGGGGGGTGGTGGCCTCCAACGAGGGTGTCCCTGCAGGGTTCCATGGCCAAGTGTGCCTAGTTACCTCCATGGATGGTGAAGTTCTCCACGGGCACAGAGCTGGCCACATTCCCGATGTGCATCAGGATGTCCTCCTCCAGGCCGGTGGAGGGGCAGGACATGCTGCGGGGCTGACCATCCAGGGTAAAGAAGCCTAGGAGTGGGCACAGGCTGAGGTGGGCCGCCTGCTGGGGGCAGGGCCTCTGTGGTGCAGGCTGCGGTCACACGGGGAGCCGCGGAGGGAGTGGGCCCGCAGGGTTCACAGCGGGGTCTGCTCACCAGGCCAGGGGGAGTCCAGCCAGTGCTTGATGTGCAGGATCTTCTCATCTTTGGACCTGGTGAAGGCCTCCTCACAGATCTTGTCATACTTGGAGATCTCCTCCTGGAGGGACAAGGAACCATGGCCACCTGAGCACAGTATGGCCACCTGGCCTCATGCCCACCGCACCTGCCATTTGTGCCCTCCCAGCCATGCACAGCCCTTCCGAGACATGTGAGGAGCCTTTGCCCATTGCATCTCAGCCCTGAGTTTCTTCCTCATCTAGGCTGTTGGTCACCTGCTTTAAGTCGGAGGCCCTGGCCAATGTTTTTTTTTTTTTGGTACCGGGATTGAACTCATGACCTTGCGCTTGCCAGGCAGGCACTTATGCTGCTAAGCTAAATCCCTGAACCCATGTTCTGTTTTAAGAATGGGCGGAGTTCTCCTGGTTCCTCTGCTACCCTCTGCTCAGCGCTGTCTCAGGGCCTGCCCAGGAGACTCTGGCCTTGGCCATGTTCCACGTAGCTCCTCACATGACCTGCCCAGCCTTCTGCTCACCCAGCCAGGATGTCCTGTCCGAAGCACACTCGGCCCTTCCCTTCCCAATGTGACCCAGCTCTCACCCCTCGCCTGTACACAATTGGTGGCAACTGAGAAAAACTGCTGGGCAGCTATGACCTTGTCTTCAAAACACCTTTTACTCCTTGCAAACACTACTTGGAGGCCCACCTCCTTTACAAAGCATCTCGGGAGCTCCGACCCTCTAAGAAGTCATGCACTGAAATGTCATAGCTGTCATACTTCATCCTACTGGGAGGACTAATTTGAGTGACCTTCTCTGGTCCCCCCAGCCCAGGAAAGGTTGCCAGGACACACCTCGTACTCAGGCTGGTTGACTACACCCTGTGACACCAGCAGCTCGGCATACTTCTGCAGTACCGGCTTCTGCTTGTGGATCTGCTTGTACATGAGTGGTTGCGTGAACATGGGCTCATCCATCTCGTTGTGGCCATTACGCCGGTAGCACACCTGGACAGCAGACCGGTCAGCAGACAGCGTTGAGAGCCTATGGCAGGCTCTGGGGGAAGGTCACCCGCCAAGGAACAGGCCTTAGCCTGTCCTCGTGCAGGGTGCGTCAGCTGGAGTTAGGGTCTGTCTCCCTCCCTCACCCAGTGTCGCTGCTGCGATTATCAAATGGAACACCAGAGCAGTACAAACTCCTGATTCACCAGGCAATCCTTGGTGGGGCCAGCAGGGCCCCAGATTGGCTCTCATCAGCCCAGGTCTCCTGGCCAGAGAACACCCCGTGCTGGACCTCTGCAGAGCCCAAGGGCACATGGGCACTGGGTGGGAATCCCTGGCACCACTTACCAGATCGACGACCACGTCCTTGTGGAAGGTGCTTCTCCACTCGGCTGCCACCTTGCACACATACATGACTGCCTCAGGGTCGTCAGCGTTCACATGGAA
>PVJX010000653.1:132330-225861 GCA_004027295.1 Dolichotis patagonum
AAAAAAAAAAAAAAAAAAAAAAATCACTGATGTTAAGTTTCACAGAGAATATGGAAGACACAGTATAAAAATTAGTTACCTGTAATTCTATAGGCTACAGTACAAATGTCTTGACCGCTCCCTTTCCAGATTATTTCTTTAGTATGTATACCTATGCAAATATACATACATTGCATATGCATGTATCTTTAAAGCCTGGGACCTTATTTCTGTAATTTTGTACTTTACTCATTTTATTTGGTGAGCATTTTTTCTTTGAAAATGTGAAAGATTTAATACATTCCTCCATTCAGATGTACCGAAATGTCACTATATGTTCATAATTTTATGACCTGCATTTAATTCTCATGTTAGATTTTGGGGACTGAACCCAAGGCCTTCACACTGAGCTACACCCCAATCCCCATCCCCTTTTAATTTTGAGATGAGGACTCATTAAATTTCTCAGGCTGAGCTTGTACTTGCAATCCCTCCTGCCTCAGCCTCCTGGAGTGCTGGGATTACAGACATGTGTCCTCTTGTCTAGCTATTAAAATTTTTATGAACTAATTCAAATATAAAGTTGATAATATTGTATAATCACCCCCACATCACCTAACATGAGGAAATCTCAAGTTAACCTAAATTGGCTTCTGAGCCTTTCTTGGTACTTTTTATTTTGTTTTTGTTCTTTTTTTTGGTACCGGGGATCCAACTCACGACCTCGTGCTTGCCAGGCAGGCACTTAAGCCACTGAGCTAAATCCCCGGCCCTTTATTTTGGTTTCTTGAGACAAGGTCTCATTATGCTAGGCAGGCCAGGCTGGCCTTGAACTTGTGTGATCCCCTGGCTCAGCCCCTCCTGGAGTGCTGGGATTATAGGCATGCATCATCATGCCTGGCTCTTGGTATACATTTTTTTTTTCTGTCTTCTTGAGACAGGGTCTCGCTTTTGCAGTTCAGGCTGGCCTTGAGCTCATTGTGTAGCTCAGGCTGCATCTTAAACTTGCAACAATCCTCTTGCCTCAGCCTGCTGTTGGGATTACAGGCATGAGCCACCATGCCCAGCTCAACAATTATTTCTGGTATTGGGAATCTAACTCATGACCTCACGCGTCCAGGCACGTTCTGTATCACTGAGCTATATCTCCAGTCCTTGGTACACATTTTTGCTGAAGCCTGAGCCAGGGCTTTCCTCACCAAAAACCATGAGATGTTTCAGTCTTGCTACTTGTTTTTCCCATGTTCACCAACTGTATCTTCTTAGGCTTTTTATAGGCACCCTTTAAATTCTGATCTGATTTCACACATGAAGCTGGAGGGGGTGGGGAAGTGCTCTCATACGGTTTCTGCTTGATTCTCTCAGCTCTCTCATGCACTCTGTCATGCACTGTTTTGGATCAGCTGCAGATGCTCCCTTCCTTCCCAGAGTGCAGCTCAGCCTCCAGCACTTGACACCCTTAACAGTACTACCTGACCGCAGATCACACACTTTCTATCATCTGCCCACGTTCATGTGGAAGATGCTGCTTTTTTTGGTTTTTAGGGCACCGACCTACCTGGGGTACTTCCCCGTGTTTAAGACACACACCCCGTGTACCTCACACGCAGCATCCTGACACGCCGCAGATCTGCAGCCTGTCTTTTGTTCAACATCCCTATTTGAGGCATGCACACTGAAACACAGCTCTTCTACCCCTAGGCCAGCCAGAGGGATCCACCAGTGCACCCCTCAGGCACTGATCTGAGCACTTGCTGGGAGGCAGCCAGCTCATTTCCCATTTTTGGTTAATACAAAAAACATAGCTCTGCAAGTTCTCATGCAGGTTTTCTCCTGCATGCAGTTTATGTGCAGCTGCTCCTAAGAAGGGACACCAGGAGTGTGGCAAACCTTCCACTTACCATTAGACTGCTCCTGAGAGTGGTTTACTAAAACTCCCAGCAGCAGCAGGAATAGCTTGCATTTCCTACTTACTGTACTGTGACTACTTCCCAGGATAGTAAGCAGTTTAATGGTTCTGTATCTCATCCTGAGGCTCTGCTGAATTTCATGCAAAGGTTTTTGTACTGTCAGATATCCAACTTGTTTCTTATTTTGTGGTAGCACAAATTACAGTTTTGACAAGTATTTTTTGACAAATATGCTTATGCAAGAATACTGAACATCTGATTGACTTTTTAGACAAGATTCCTCCAAGGAGAATTTATAGGTTTGCGTTTAGAGAAGAGCATCTATCTGCAAAGGAGCCTCCTACAGTGGAGCTTCCTGCTCCAGTACCATCTCACAAGTAGGAAGTCAAGGCAGGAAAGGGAGAAAACTGGTGGGGTGAGTTTGGCAGTAGTGCACCATCCTATTATATCTGACGCGGTAAGTTCCAAGCCCCACACTACAAGGAAAAAAGAAAAAATATAAACATAACTATTCTTTAGAGAGGTCTAAGAATTCCATATCTATGTCAAAATGCTTGCAAACAACCTTCCTTCTCATACTGGTTGAAGATGAAATTAGAAAGAGTCATACCCAGCTGTGAACATTTTTTTTTTTCCCCCAGCTGTGAACATTAAGAAACACAGATTCTGACACTCGAAGGAGCCTGAACAACCTCAGGTGCACTGGGTTGCAGGACTTCAGGGATAATGGCAACTGAGTCAGCATTCACTCCAGGCCTGGATTACCGGCACCTCGCAGAGCCCCCAAATCACTTAGCACATATGCACAGGGTGCACGCGCACACACACACCCCCTCCCTGCGCGTGCATGGATGTATTGGGACACCCCACAAGTACAGGTATTTAGCAGCCCCTCAGTACACTTCCGGGAGTGCTAGGAGTCATGCTAAGTGGAACTGCCAGTCTGGGGCTCTGAAGGGAGCCCCCATCTCACAACAGCCCACTTACTAGTTTTCTAAGACCCCCTGGGAGGAAGAAGAACCTCAGCACTCCTGGGGCACAGCCACAGCCCTGGCTGTGGGTCTTCCTCTCATTTTTGCTGAAATCTGCTTCTGGTAACAGCCACTCCCAGGGCCTGACACTGCCCCTCATCCCCTCCCTACACATCCTTCTTGCATTGTTTCTGGACACTGCAGCATCCTAAGATGCAGTCTCTCTCAAGTTGGATTGAAATGCTTGACTTTTTGCCAAAAGAAGTCGAACAAACTCAAAGTCCTACCCTTTATTTGTGTGGTAATGTTCTTTGTTTATACTGCAAAAGAGGAGGGGCTCCAATCAATGACCCACAAAACCAGAGAGAAGCCTAAACCCAAAGCAAGCAGAAGGAAATGAAAGAAATGGGGAACAGGAAGTGCAGTGAGACCAAGCTGCTCCCAGGGAGAAAGACAACCTACAGCCGGGCTAACTAGGAAGCCAACAAGCTGCACAAAATCAGGAACCAGAGGAGGGGCACTCGACAGATCCCACAGAGCCCGGCAAGGGGCTGTCATAGACTTTATGCCCATAAATCCTACAACCTAAAGAAAATGGACAGGAATTACCAGAGTTCACTCAAGAATACACTGATAACCTGAATAGCCCTATAGGTAATACAGAAATTGAACATGTGGCTATAAAAAGCCCCCACAGGGCCTCGTGCTGCCATAGATGGAGGAGCTGTGCTCTCCTCAGTTCTCTTGGATGGCATTTGAAGGTCAAATCACACCCTGGAGTCCCACAGGAGAAGGCAGATAGCTAAGGTTCTCGGTTCCCAGAATCCCCTCTGCCTTGTTATGGCCCGCTGATCATGAGAGGAACAAGCAACATGGACCCACCAACAGGTCAGATGGCTCTGAAGGGGAAAAGGCAACCTGAGAAGACACTCAGTAACTGCTCAGCTCCAACTGTGCAGGACAAAACACTACAGAGCCCAGGTCTCCCCGGGCCCAGACTGATGGCGACTAGGTCGTTAGGCCCCAAGACTCCTTGGTGGCCTGAGGCAGTGTCTGGGGAAGATTTTGGAGTTGGACTTGGACAACTGCCCAGTAGGGTGAGGCCACTAAGAGAAGTTCCTCCCCTACATGGGAAGCAAAGAAACAGAAGATCCAGAGAGACCCAACCAAGCAGCTTAGAATTGAAAGCAAAAACTCTACAGAGGTACTGTGCAGTGGAGCAGAGCCGATTAGTCAACAAAAGCAAGGCTAAGACATCTACTCTATCTACAATGTAGGGGATGGCATGGGAGAGGGAACCCAGGCCCTCTCCCTACCACTTTCCAGGAAGGAAAGCGCCCTACCACTGAGCCACACCCTCAGGCCCAGCGCATATGGATTTTGCCAGGAGAAAAATTGAAGGAAAAGAAAGTTCAGCAGTAGGTTTTGTTTTCAGACCTTGCTCTCTCCTTGGTGAGTTTTTCCAAATCTTCTTTGTATCATGCCCGGGGAAGGTGGGTCAAGGCCTGGCCCTGGTGCTCACCTGGAGCAAGCCACCTGGGCTCTGTGCACTGTTTCCTCTTCTGTAAAGTGGCAGCTACGTCACCCTCTGTGTGGGGAACCACCTCGTGGACTAACATATATGACGTACCCGATTCACTGTTCTGATTGCAACAGCCACTTAATAACTGGTGCTTTTTTACCAGATGCTATTGTGCTCACTAATATTCATTGCCTTTTTGATTCAGGCTCTTAAGACTGTATCTTTTACCCCAAAAAGAATGGTTATTATCAAGAAATCAACCAATAACAAAATGCTGCTGGGGCTGTGGGGAAAAAGGAACCCTTTTCCACTGTTGGTAGGAGTGTAGACTAGAGCAACCACTAGGGAAATCAGTGTGGAGATTCCTCAAAAAACTAGGACTAGAGGTCCCATTCGACTAGCTACTTCCCATTCTAGGTATTTTTCCCAAAAGAATTAAAACATCATACCACAGTGATGTATGTGCAGCCATGTTTATACCAGCATGATCTGTAGTAGCTAGATCTTCAAACCCAAATGCCCATCCACTGAAGAATGGATAAAAAAGACGTAGCATTTTTATACAATGGAGTACTACTCAGCCATAAAGAAGGATTAACTGGACATTTTTACAGGTAAATGGATGCAACTTGAGATCATATGCATAAGTGAAATAAATCAGACACACACGTGTAAAATCATTGTCTCACTAGTGTGGGAAGCTGAACAACAAATGTATACGTTTATGTATGTAAATGTATATAAAAATCGCTAAGATAGTTATACTACTGATTTCTCTGAGGTCATTGAAGAGAAATATTGGTTTTGGTACTGTTCAGACACTTGAATCAGATGTCTCATGCTTTGGGTTAATGATTTGGCTGGGGATTTAGCTCAGTGGTTCAGACACTTGCCTCATAAGCGTGAGGTCGTAAGTTCGATCCCCAGCACCAAAAAACGAAAGACAATGTACAATATATGTACTATTGTTGCCCCCTGACCGATGTGCTTTGAAATTTTATTTTTTTCTTTGAAATCAAATGGATTTTAAAAGAAAAGCAAAAAAAAAAAAAAAAAGGTAAGGCTTTGCTAGGTAGTTCAGGCTGGCCTTGAACTGGCTTATGTAGCCCAGGATAGCCTCAAATGCATGACAATCCTCCTGCCTCAGCCTCCTGAGTGCTGGAATTGTAGGTGTGCACCACCACGTCTGGCTCAGACTATTTTTTGAGACAAGGTCTCGCTGTGTAGCCATCTGGCCTTGGGCTGGTCATCCTGCCTTAGCTTTCGGAGGAGCTGGGGTTATAGGCGAGGGTCCTAGGCTGGGGTATAATCACACCTTTTAAACTCCAAGTCTTTTATTAGTGTTTATTACATGGAGCCGCATTTACTTATGCAATTTGAAATTTTTCCTTCTCTCCCTACCTGCAGGCCCCACCTCTCTTCCTGGGCCCTCTTCTCATCACTTCCACACTTGGAAACAAATCGTCCTCATGCTCCCCGGCACCAGTCCCACGTCAGTCCTTCTGATGCCTCCTGAGGAGGACGCCATCCCTGCAATCCAGAGGCACACGCTCTACCTGAGCTATGCTCCCAGGACCCCGTACTGTTAAACAAAGTGAAAAATAACCACTGGTGTCCTGGTCCTAAATAATGGCATCTTTAATAATGTAAGTAAAATTTCTTCTTTTTTTGTGTGGTATTGGGACCTTGGACTTGCCAGGCAGGTGCTGTGCCTCTGAGTTATAAGGTGACCCAGTCTCCTCATTTAAAAAAACATAGTTTTCTAGCTGGGCATGGTGGCATATGCCTATAATTCCTGCACTCAGGAGGCTGAGGCAGGAGGATCACTGCAAGTTTGAGGCCAGGCTGGGCTACAAAGTGAGTGCAAGGCCAACCTGAACTGCACAGTAAAACCCTGTCTCAGAAAGACACCCCCCCCGCAATTTTTTTTTTCTATGTTGTCCAAATTGTTTTTTGGTACTGGGGAACGAACATTGTCTAAATTTTTAAGAGAAGATACCCTCTAATACTCAGGAAACAGTGACCAACAGGCCTCCCGGAGAGGCTGAGCAGCCCTGCGAGTTACCTGGTTGTTGACTACCACGTGCACGGTGCCATGGGTAGTGTAGGATGGCAGGTCGCTGAGGTGGAAGGTCTCATACACGATGCCCTGGCCAGCGAAGGCAGCGTCTCCGTGCAGGAGGATGGACATTACCTGCAAAGCAGACCCAAATCTACAATGTCCCAACCACCGAGCCCATGAGGTGAGGTAAGTAGAGGACATGCGTCGCAATCTGTTTTTCAAAACAATGTTTTGAGAGACTTTAAAATTTAGAAGGCAAAAGACTACAAAGACCCTACCCCCCCCCCCTTTTGCGGTACTGGGGATTGAACTCATGACCTTGCGCTTGTCAGGCAGGTGCTTATGCCACTGAGCTAAATCCCCAGCCCCCCAACCCCTTTTTAGCCCAAGTTATTAATATCTTGGTGGATCTTTTTGATGCCCACTCACACTGTCCTGCCACCAACAGCTCCCAAGGCAGCTCTCTTCGCATCCGAGGGACCTACTCCGACATGCCTTGGGCCCCTAGGATGGGCCGCCACCATGGCGTGTCTGTGGGCTGGCACCTGCATCGGTGGGTTCCCTGGTCCCCTGGCAGGCTGCTGTGATGCACCCCAGATCCCACCTTCTCCGTGTGCTTTGTGGAGAGAAGCATACTTGATCTTCCCCAATCTCCACCTCAGCCTCGCAGCACTCGCCACACACTGAGCCTGCTGCTTGGGTGAGGACAGACAGCAATGGCTGACTCCCACAGTGCTTACGCTAGGAGTGGGGTTCTCTGCACAGAGTGGCTTTCCCTTCTCTTCTGCATTGCTTGTTTGTATTCATCTGTGCTCTGGTGCCTTTGTAAATCCCTGACAGCTTGCACACAACAGCAATACCCCTAGCTGCTCACTCGGTGAGCTCTGGGCACCTCCCACTGTGCTCCCCTGGCTGGCCCAGTTCCTCTAGGGGGAGGGGACTCGGGCCCGATTTCTGTGTGCTGTGTCACCTGCCTGTGAGCAGAGCTGGAAGATGTGTGTGCACATGGTTTGTTTCTGTATCTGGAAAATGAAATTGAGCTCAGACTGACCCCCCTAATTCCAATCCAACTCTTTGCTCAGCTGTCTCCTCCCACCTGCCAGCCTCTCCTCCAGCTGCCAGGCACATCACCCTCGCTGCCTACAGTAGTACTCGCCCACGCTCAGCGTCCCCCCAGCCCCTGTTCCTGGCTCCGCAGTTTGTGCCACTCCCAGCCTGTCCTAGCCAGGGTTCTCCTGAGGTCGGGACCAGGCCAGAACAGTCAAACTACAGGAGGGCAGGGCAGGCTGCAGAGCCAGGGAGGAGTGGAGGATGCAGTTGGAGCCTGGCATAGAAAAATTCCCTCTTCCCTGGTGACCTTGGTCATCTTTTGCAGGCTCTGAACTGAGCTCTGGGACCCACCCACAAAGTGGAGGGTCGCCTGCTTTCCTTAAAATCCTGATTTAAATGTGCCTTGTCTCAAGAATACCTTCACAGAAATGTCCAGATGGGTGCCTGGCCTCCAAGGTGACATGAAACACAACCCCCTCATACTGTGCTGCCTATGGGGCTGTGGACCTGCACCTCTCAAGTTTCCGTTGTCAGTCTGGTCCCCAATCCTGTGACAAGTCCTCTTGCTAGCAAGGGATGGCCTAGGACTTGCCTTTCAGGAACAAAATCAATAATTTTTTTTTAAATCAATAATTTTTAAACACAAAACAGCACGTGTCCTGCCTCTTGGTGACCATGAAAGATGCTAGCAAGACAGCCAGACAATGGATTCAGTGTCCAGCCTGCTTGGGGGCCCCTGGAAGGCTGTGCAGCTCTGCCACACTGCCCGGATTGTTGTCTTGCTGGGAATGAGAGCTGCTGGTGTGAAGTGCCTTGCTCTGATCCCCAGAGCCTTCCTCCTGCTGGGGCACAGGGCCAGGCTCCACCATTGCAGCGCACTGCCGAGCTCGGCTGCCACAGCTACTGCGCACACAGGTGTGGCCTCTTCCAGTTCTGGAAGCCGGGTTCCCTGGTGCAGCCATATACCGCTGCACTGCACAAACACTTCTGTCACATGAGTCCCCAGGGCCACTCACGCAATCAGATCAGATGACTCTCCCCACGGTAAGCGAGGCTCTGGGAGGCAGCATGTAACCTTCCTTGAATGCTGAGGTTAAGTAACATGTACACCAGCTTCCTGAGTGCTATATAGCAGAAACCAAATAATTCCCTGAGGGTGTTGGAAGCAGCAGGGGAAGCAGGAGGGCTCAGGGCAACTGGACAGCTGGCAGCCACCTGCTGGGGGTGGCCAGGACCACTGGCTACTGCACAGGACTGGAGCCCCAGACTCTGCATGCACAGCTGTGGGCAAGCGGGCCTCTCTGTCCTAGCAGCTGTCCCAGCAAGCTTAAAGAGCACTGGCTCGTGTGGAAACAGGCAGCAGTTTCACATATCCTCTGCCGCCTCTATTATCTCATTACTTTTCGGGATGTTCCCAGTGTTGTAAGCAAGGACTGCTCGAGAGGGCTTTTGCCTGTATTTGTGAATGCAGAAGTCACCTCAAGATTTCCAAATCCACTACTACTTGGCCCCCACACCTGAGCAAGCACACTAGCAAAGGAAAATGTCAAGGGCCCTAGGTATCCCAGGCGGTCTCCCCCCACCCAGCAAAGTCCCTCCCATGTACCCTAGTGCTGCAAGCGGATGTGGGGGCTGCTTGTCACTGACAGAGCTGAAGTCATTGTGACTATGTGGAGTTCCTGTGACCCCCATCCTCCCCTCAAGCCTGAGGCTGTGGAGTAAACTCTGCTTGTGAGACAGCAAGTGGCCTCAATGAGGAATGTCTTCTGGCTCCCAAAGCCACCTCGCCTGCTCCATCCCCTCTTCCTATGCCACCAAGCACACCACTTAGATCTACAGTATTTTAAACCACAGAACTGAGTAAGCTAAGCATTGGTTCCACTCCACCAAAGCCCTGCCCTCCTCCCTCCAGGCCTAGGAGGCAGGCTGGAAAGGGACTGCCTTTACCAGCTCCCTGAAGCCTGGTGTCTCTCCAGTTCAACAGAACCACCACCTGCTGTGTTCTTAAGAGGTGTGCCTGCCCTGCAGTGCGAGCCCGGTGAGTCCTTCACCCTAGTCCCCGCCCAACGCCTTTCCATCGCGCTGCTCTATTCTCTTTCTCCAAATAGCACAAGACTTCCTCAGGAGCAGGCTACAAAGTCCCCAACATGCACCCTACAGGTATTATAAATATTTTATTTTTTGATTATTTGGTTTTTAGGTCATCATAAAGTTTTATTTATTTTTTTGTTTTTTTTAAGACAGAGTCTCATTATGTAGTTCAGGCTTGTGTTGAACTCACTATGGAGCCTACGCTGATCTCAACCTTGCAGCCAACCTTCTGCCTCAGCCTCCCCGAGTGCTAGGATTACAGGCAGGCACCATCCTGCTCACTTAGGTCCTCATTCAGTAATAAAAACTGCAGACTTTGTTGCAAATAGAATCCTAATGGAGGTTAAGGAAGCACAAATGGTTACAACCTGTGGAGAGTTTCTATACATGCTCAGGCTGCCCTCAGGACTCAGCATTCCCTGTCACACCCAAACACTGTGGCAGGACCCTAGCCACCGGGGGCCTGTGTCCACCTTGGAGTGGGCTTCTGCCCCATCCCAGCAGCAACCTGTATGATGCCTCTCCGACCCAACCCTGCTCCCCACTGGCCTCCCTCCTCAGTCAGCACATCTTTGTCGATCAAAGGTAAGCGAGTGGCTCCTCCGCAGACATGGAAAACATGAACCAACTCCCACTCTGGTTCTAGTAATTACAACTCACCTTCTTCCCCTCAGTGTCGCCACAGTAGAACTGCTCAGCTTTGGTCTTGCCCATCACCACAGGGTCCGCCGCCTCCAGGTGGGAGGGGTTTGCCACCAGGGACAGGGTGATGTTCCTGTCAGTCACGCGGTTGATCCTGCGGTGATACATGCCCAGGTGATACTTCATGTCTCCGGAGCCCTGTGGTGTAACCAGTGAGTCTGAGGCCAGCAGGAAACTCTCACTCCCAGCGCCTCACAGCAGGAGGAGGGGCAGCCCTTTCCCGAGGTTGACTGCCCAGGGCAGAGAGGGGGTCCCCAGGGAGGGATGTGGGCTGCTGGGTAGAGGAGACCTGCTGTTCTCAGAGGCTGCCATGCCCCACAGCTCCACACAGGGGCCTCATCTCACCTCGTCTGCTGCCTCTAGCTTTGAGTCAAACTGACAGAAAATCTGCTCCAGCTCCTTCCTGATGACATTGGCAAGCACGTTGAGCCGTCCCCTGGGACATAGGGTGAGGTGAGTGCATCCTCAGGGCACAGCTGCTCCATGCCCTGCTCTCACCCAGAACATGGCTCTTCTTTGGCCCTGGCAGCAGCCATTCGAGACCGCTGCGTAGAGCACGCACACACATCACAAACCTGCCCTCTACCTTCCCAGCATTGGAGCAGCCTGGCCCCCGAGTTAGACCTGGCGAGAGAGTCAGGGTTCAATCCTTATACAACTCAGCACCAAGCCAACACCAGTCTGAACCACGTGTGGCTCTGGCTATTAGGAAGGGGGCTCTAGTCACCCTGAAAAGCAAGAAGCCCTCCCACAGCTGGCACCTGCACACCGCACGCACCTGTGGGGCATCCCCATGATCACGTAGTCGATCCCGTTCTCACTGGACTTGTCGATGATGGTCTTGAGGGCAGGGATCAGCACCTCGCAGCCTTCGAGACCAAAGCGCTTCTCAGAGGACCACTTCCGCTGCAGGAAGTCCTCAAACCTGGAAGGGTTTCAAGTACCTTAAAGAGTAATGTCCCCTGTCCTAATGTCACCTCTCAAGTGCAAAGAGGGTGCTTCGGAGGCTGTCTCTGCTCACCAGGTCATCTTTCCACAGGTAGGTGGCCATAGCCACACCTTGGCCTGCATCCCACTGACAGCCACAGGTCGCCTGGACACCTGAGCTCTGGGCCCCAGCCAGTCCCATACCTGGTGGATCGCACAAGCCTGGCCAGCAGCGTCCGCTTCTCCTCATTGGTGAACTGCATGATCCCAGGCGTCTCGAATTTCTGCCGGATCCACTGACACTGCTCCAGGTCGTTAATGAACATGAACTCCACGCCGATGTGCTGGCAGTAGGCTATCTGTCCCCCCACACAAGGGGATATGGAGGTCACTGATGGACATGAACTACACCTTGATGAGCTGGCAGCAGCCAACTGACCCCCCCTCCCCTGGGAAAGAACACTGAAGTGGGCCGGATGGCTGGAGAGGGGCAGCTTCCTTCTCCAATGCACCCAGCGAGAAAGCAGAGGCCCAATCAAAAGTGCTCCCAGGCACCCAGGTTACTGCACGCCAGGAGCCTGTCAGGCCTACTGCTCAGGCCAAGGGAGCACCCAGTCCACCAACTCACCACCCGTGGGGAGGAGACCAGGAAAGGTAGGCTGTGTGCATTGTGACACCAGCACTGGTGCCCAGAGGAGTCCTGAGTGCTGCCAGGGGCTCCATGGCTGTTTAAAGACCGAGGCTTTCTCACACCCTACTCCTCTCAGCAATTCCGGGGCTACACAAGCACGAGTGCTTGTATGACAAGCGGTAGGTCTGGAACAGACCAGACTGCCCCAGACCATGTCTGGATGCCAAAGTGGGAAAAGGAGCCAGTGGCCGCTCAGCAGGAGCAGAGCCCCTGGGAAGGGCAGGCTACAGGGGAGGAAATGCATCTCAGCTGCCTGAGTTTGTGCTCCTGTGGAGGCCCTTGGCCTCTCCTTAGCTGCCACAGTGTTCTGCACTGTGCCACTGGCCTGGACACTCAGGGTGCCTGGGAGCAGAAGCAGCAAGCAGCTCCAGTGAGGAGTTCCAGGGAGAAGGACTCTCCCCTCTGGTCACTGCTGCACTGCCCGGCAGAGGGGGTGGAACAGCACTGAACATGCTCAGGCCTCTCTTCTCTCCTTTCTAAGCCTGGCAGGTGCAACTCCCACTGCTGAAGAATTAGAAGCTCAGAAGAAACTGCAGGGCTACAAACCCCAATCTATGGGCACCACAGCCATGACCACATGGGTGCGGTTTCTGACCAACAAGCCATCTCCCCAATCCCCAAGAGTAAAGGCTAGTGAGGCTGGGGGCTGTTTTACAGCTTCTTCTTTACTCAAAAAAAGTTTAGGAAGCTGAAGAGCAGCACTTCCTCTCCTTTTCTTCAGAGCTACAAGATCAGCATCAAGTCACGGGACTGTCAGTCCCGTGACATTAACCTGACATTAACCCCTCCCTGTCACTGGGAAAGGTCATGTGCGTGTCTGTGCTCCAAGTTGTGGCATCTGGGGTGCTGGCACTGGGTGGGGGAGAGAGGGAGAGCAAGGCAGCCTGTGGAGGTGCTGCGGGTTCCCTGCCCCTTCACACTAGGGAATGAGGGGGAATTAGGATCATGGGACTTAGTCCAGAGGTTGTCAGCAACCTCTCCTGACTGTTCTCCTGGGAAGGAAGGTGCTGAAAAATGCTGGAAAGAAGGGCACGGTGAGGCCTAGCTGGGGAGGCTAGGCCTCCCCAGACTCCTGAGGAGGGCGGGGCTCTTGGGGGCAGTCACCTTTTGTCTATCATCCTGACGGTACCAGGTCAACAGGAGAGACACCAGGGGGTAGGTGTGACATGAGGGTGGCCAAATCACCTGGGGACAGGCCCCTTAGAGGAGGACTAGGCTACATGGGACACTGCCCGTGGGTCCAGGTGGCAGAAGAACTTCAGATCAACACTGGCCAGCACAAAGAGGATGTGAGCCACTCACAGTTTCATGATCCACTTAGTAAGCCTTAATAGTTTAAGTTTTCCCAGTACGCACAGATAAGTGTACTTGTCTTATTTGAAACATGATATCAACATATTATCTTTTCCATATTAAAAAAGTGATTCAGATGCTCTGCACACTGCAAGTGCTCAACAGTTCCTGGCACCTCGTGGCTCCCATGATGAACAGGCCATGACCAGCAAGCAAAGCTGGCATGGGGACAGTGGTGCAGAGGGGACAGGAAGGACTCCTCTCCTAAGGCTGGCACAGGTATGGTCTCCACCCTTTCCTCTCCTAGTAAGTGAGGAAGGACAGGAATGAAGCAGCTCCAAGTGCAGATGCTGGTAAGGTCATGAGACGCTTGTCACAAACTACAGCAGGTGCTTCATTTGTCACCCAACCCTGCAGGCTGCCCTTAGGCCACTATGCAACCTCTCAAGAGGATCTGAAGCCTCACCACATTTCCCAAGGCAGGGGCCAACCACAGGGTGATGGGAGGATTCTGCCCTGGGGAGAATGGCAGAATGTCCAGCAATGGCAGGGGCCTCAGGGACCCCTCTGAAGTAGGGCGCAACCTGGGCTTGTTGGGCCATTGAATCCAGCAATGGGTTCCAAACTGGTTAGAGCACTAAGTGACACAACAGCTAACACTGGGCACAGGTCTCCTTAAACCCATCCTGTGCTCTGGAATGGGCACTGTGGACAGAGGTGACAGCCTGTCCAGATGGAAGGCTGGGATGCAGGCAGCCTGACACAAGCCAGGCTCAGCGGCTGTATGTAATGTGCTGTAAGGGGTTTCCAGCAGGCCATGTCCTTAGAAAGTCCAGAAATGAGAAACAAAACTAAGGATGAGAGAAATGAAGGGGGAGGGGAAGAGAGACAAGAGCCAGCACTTGCTGCCTTGGGACCTGTCCACGTGGGGAGCACATGGCTCCAGGCCTGACCCCAAGGGTGTGGGGGATTCTCCAGGGCTTCATACGTCAGATATAAACTCCTCCTGGGATCTGACTATACAGAATGCTTTTCTTCTTTGGCTCATCGAAAACCATGGTTACACTTACATTTTTTTTAAAATATGGGACAAGAAAAAGACCTAGTCTTGAAAGCATCCTACCAATGCAAGTTCCTGATAAATTTTTTTTTTTGGTAACATATTTTACAGTAGGGTCTTACTATGTAGCTCAGGGTGGCCTTGAGCTTGTGGAGATCCCTGTCTCCCACACCTGGCCTTCAAATCCATTAGATGGTTCTAGACGCTGGGTCGTGTTCTTACCTCTAAGCGACGGATGATCTCTCGCAGAGGCAGCGCCGACTCCTGTCCCCCGATAAAGGTGGTAGTGGGCAGGTGGAAGACCTTGTCCAGGTCCGACTCATCAAGGCCATAGAACCCTGCAGGCAGGCGGCGAGGGAGGACATAGCCAGCCAGGGACCGCAGTTACAGGGAGGGGAAGGGATGCCCCAGGGGAGCAGAAAGAAAAAAAACGATATAAAAGAGCCCCTGACACACAAAAATATCTTACAGCCTGAAACTTTAGCAATAAATGGGAGCTGAGATCATTACTGGGTGTCACAGGTAAACCAGAATAAAGCTCCTATTATGCATGTATTAGTTCAGTGCACCAATTATTTATATTTTCAAGACCATTTATCCCAAAGATAAAAATCAATTTTGGGGTGGGAATAGGGGGCCGTGAGAAGGCACTCTGTAAGTCAATCAAACAGCAAATGAAGAGTTAAGAAGGAAGTCAGAGCAGGAAGTGAGGAGTTGATAGAGAAGAGCAGATCAATGTGAATTACATAACAATCAAATATGTATGGGCTGACCAAGCGCTGGGGACGAAATGAGGGAGAAGCAGCCACCGGCCACAGTGCAGGGTCCAAACAGCAGCAGAGGAGGGGAAACGGCTGGCCTGGGGTTATGGCCTCCTCTCCTAGAAGACTCCAAATCCAGGGAGCCCAGCAGGTTCCCCTTAACCCCATGCCTCAGTCGGGAGAGGACGCTGCACCCCCTCCATGGAAAGCACACTCTAAGCCGATAAAGAGCAGCAACCAAGGAAAGACTTTCTAGAACTGTGCATTTCGCCTGCTCCATCTCCAAGTCAGCAGTAAAGGAGAAGACAGGTTCTTCTCCCAGTCTGGTGTCCACTCAGAAACAATCTACCGACCTGGGTGGGCAAACAGCAGTGAGTCATTGCATGGGGCTCGTCTTGGCAGATGCCACCGTCTCCTAGGTGAAGGAGGGTTCACCCTCTGGCACACCCAGGCACAGAGGTAACGTGGGATGCTGCAAGCTTCACCGTGGGCTCAGTGATCGTGTTCAGGTCTGAGTGGTCCTGGGGGACCCGGGAATCTCAGGTGACTCTGACTCGAGCAGGATGGGGAGCTATGACTTTTGTATATCTGATGCATCAGTGCAGTTTTTAAATCTTAAAACCAAACTATGCTTCTCAAGCTCTTTCTGTTTTGAGCAACTTGGCCTCCTCATGCAGAGGGTGGAACGGCAGCAGCGGCCTGGGGGAGCCTACCTGTCTCCCCCTGGTTCTCTATCAACCATTTGGCTCTGCAGTCATGGCCAGAGGGACATACACAGGCCCATGCCATTTGTGGAGGAAAAGCCAAATCATTTTTGGAAAATTTTTCCTAGCTGATTTAAAATTCAGTCTGGGGACAGATCCCAGGATCAGAGCATCCACAGTCCACATTTTCTTGAGAAAAATATTGGGACTGTGAAATCAATTGGTCAGGTAGCACCATCCAGATGGGGACAGTGTGCTGTGCCCTCTCAGCGTGCAGAACTGGTAAGGCTGGGGACTCCTGTGACCCCCTCCACTTGAACAGCCTCAGCCTCAGAAATTAAACATACAGATGCCTGCACTGGGAAGGTAAAGGACACAGGTTCTCTTCACTTGCCCTCAGCAAGTGCAAGCAAAAACCCTAGATGATATATGAAAGCAAATGCACGCTGGGTGTGACGGTTCACACATGTGGGATCCCAGCACTCTGGAAGTTTGAGGTAGGAAGATCACAAGGTCAAGTCCAGCTTGGGCAACTTAGCAAGACTGTCTCAAAATAAAACATGGGCTGGGGCTGTAGCTCAGTGTGAAAAGCCTAGGATCAATCCCTAGTGCTACTAAAGAGAAAAAGAAAGAAAAGAGGAAGCCCCTGAAAGGTGAAAAGAAGGCACAATGGCCAGGGAGATCCCAGGGGTTTCCTATGCTCCAATATCCCAGAGCTGGAGCAGAAAAAGCTGCAGATAACAGACATTCACAAAAGCTGCTCTTTACCAGGCACCAGGAGGAGCACAGCCTGGTAAGCAAACTTTTAGGTAAGCACTGTGGTGCAGCAGCAGCAACTACAAACCACACTGCAATCCTAACCAGCCCCGGGTCCCACCCTGAGGTTCCAGGAAGTCCCGACAGAGACCAAGACAGGCCTGGCCGGCAGCACCCAACTAGTGGAACAAGGTGTCAGCATCCTCCTCCACCAGGTTAGGTCCAGAAGAGGAGTCTGCTGCAATGCAGGGCTTAAATCAGAGGCCTTTAAAACTGAGGCCTTACTGGCCGGGGATTTAGCTCAGCGGCTTAAGCACCTGCCTGGCAAGCGCAAGGTCGTGAGTTCGATCCCCAGTACAAAAAAACAAAACAAAACTGAGGCCTTACCATCATACCCCAAAACACAGCCTCGAAGCTCCTTTCAGTTTCGATTAAAATTTTTAAAAATCACTCATAAGAACTAGGAATATCTCAGGTAGAATGAGACTAGAAAAGCAACAGACAGCAACACTGCAGTGGCACAGATGGTAGAATTACCCACAGTTTTAATGGTGCCATCACAAAATGATTTCAGTGAATGACTACAGACGTGACAGCGACCAAAAAACCAAGTCACAAAATAGAAAGTCTCAGTAAAACTAAAGCTGTAAAGAAGGACCAAACAGAAATTTAAAAAGTCAAAAACTTTCAATAGGTAAGCTCAATGGCAGGTGAAAGGGACAGAGAATAGGTGAGTTTCAAGATGGAGGAACTAAAACTAATCAACCCAGAGAGAAGATAGGAAAGAAATGAGTAGAACCTCAGAAACACGTGACTCTGTAATAAAAGACTTCAATATGATGGCAAAGACTTAAACCCACAGATTCAAGAAGCTGGATAAGCCCAAAGAAATCCATGGCAAAGTAAATCACAGTAAAACTTTGTAATATAAAACCAAAGAAAAAATTTGAAAGCAGCTATTATAAAATGACATCTTACCTAGAGGGAAAAAAGCTTGGTGGGCGTGGTGGTGTACGCCTGTAATTCCAGAACTCAGGAGGCTGTGGCAGGACTGCCATGAGTTTGAAGCCAGCCTGGGGCACATAGTGAATCCAAGATTCAAGGCCAATCTGAACTACACAGCAAGATCTTGTTTCAAAAACAAAACACAAAACAAAACAGCGTTCTGTCTACTCAAAATCTACACCCAAAAAAATTTTATAGGAATGCAGGGTAAAATGATTTTCTGATAAAGACAAAGAGTATGTCACTAGCAGACCTTTCCTAAAGGATGGTCAGGCCAGGTGTGGTGGCACACGGCTGTAGTTCCAGCACTTGGGAGGCTGAGGTAGGCGACTGCCATGAGTTTGAGGCCAGCCTGGGATACACAGTAAACTCAAAGGCAGTATGAACTACACTGCAAGACCCTATCTCAAAAAAACAAAAAAACAAAAAAGAATGGTGAAAGGAAGCGAGACGTGGTGCACACATCCATGACCACAGCACTCTGGGAGGCTGAAGCAGGAGCGTCACAAGTCTGAGCCCTGCCTGGGCACTGAGGGACTTAATAAGACCCTGTCTCAAAATAAGAAATAGGGCTGGGGACATAGCTCAGCGTGAAGGCCCTGGGTTCAATCCTCACCACCACTAAATGTTCAAAGGAATTGAACAGAAAGAAAACAATAAAAGAATCATAAAAAGGACAAAAGAAAGAACAATGTGGGTCAGACAAGGGGTGAAATGGCAGACTTAAACCCTAACATTTTAAAATTATATTAATTATAAATGACCTAAATAAACCAAATAGAAGACAGAATTGGCATAGATTTTTCCCAATTACATACTTATTATCAGAAACTCATTTCATATATGATAGATATGTTGAAGATAATAAGGACAGAAAAATATATAAACTATCAAATGAAGCAAGGTGTATTAGTATCAGATAAAAGTGGGCTTCAAAACAAAAAAAATTACTACAGACAGAGGGAACACTATACTACAATGAAAGGATCAATCTACTAAGAAGATGCATCAATCCTAAATGTGCGGGTGCCAAGTAAGAGAGCTATCGGATATGTGAGACAGAAACGGATAAGACTAAAAAGAGAGGGGTTGGGAATGTAGCTCAGTGTGCTTGCCTAGCATGCACAAGGACCTGAGTTTAAGTCTCAGTACCACCACCACCACCACCACCAAAAAACAAAACAAAACAAAAAACCAAAAAAAAAAAACCACCCCAAAACAACAAAAACAAACCACTAAAAAGAGACAGAGAAACTCACATTTGAACCAGGCATGACAGAGACTGTCTGTAATCCCAGAACTCTGGGAGGCTGAGGCAAGATGTTTTGCAAGTTCAAGCCTGGCCTGGGCAACTGAAGAGACTCAGCAGGGCCCTGTCTCAAAAATAGAAAGTGCTGGGGATATAGCTCAGTGCAAAGCCTCTGGGTCCAATCTCCAGTACTGCCCCAAACAAACAAGCAAGCAAAAAAGACAAAAATCTCCACATTTATAGCTAGAAACTCCAGTATGTCTCTCACAACAAATGACTGAAAAATTAGAAAGAAAATTGGGCTGAGTGTGTGGCGCACTCCTGTAATTCCAGCACTTAGGACGCTGAGGCAGGAGAATTGTTGCAAGTTCGAGCCAGCCTGGACTACAAAATGAGCTCAAGGCCAGCCTGAACTGCATAGCAGGATCCTGTCTCAAAAGAAGAGAAAAGAAAATTGGTAAAGACATAAGAGAACCCAACAAGCATCAACCAACAAGATCTGGCAGCGGCACCTTTCCACATGGCCATGGAACACACACCAAGACAGCCAATGCAACAGCCCATTTAATTGTTTTTTTTTTTTTTTTTTGTTTTGTTTTTGTACTGGGGATTGAACTCACGACCTTGTGCTTGCCAGACAGGCGCCACTAAGCTAAATCCCCAGCCAACAGCCCATTTAAACAGGGGAAAACCCTCCAGAAATTTACTAGAACTGAAATTATATGGAATACAGTCTCCAGCCACAATGAAGTCAAGCAAGAAATCAATTACAGAAACAAGACAGCCTCGGGCCTGGGATTTAGCTCAGTGGCTCAAGTGCCCGCCTGGCAAGCATGAGGTCATGAGTTGGATCCCCAGTACAAAAAAAAAAAAAGAAGAAGAAAGAAACAAGAAAGCCTTGTATCACTTGGAAACTAAATGATGCAAAGATCAAACATGAAGTATCAGAGAAATCAAAAAATAAAACAAAAAACCCCCCCAAACCCCCCAAACTGAAAGCAAACACAGCATATTAAAGTTGATGAACCAGAGGAGGATAAGGCAGAGAAGAAAACTAAACATAAATAAATAGGAAAAAAAAAGTTGATGAGACAGTTAATGGAGTACCATACCAAGAGGGAAATCTGGTCATGTTTTTGTTTTGAGACAGCTTTAACTACACAGTGAGACCCTGTCTCAAAACAAAAACATGGCCATTTTCCCCTCTCAGTACTCCTTTAACTGTTTCACTATGTAGCCCAAGCTGGCCTTGAATTTTCAGCAATCTTCTTGCCTCAGCTTCCCAGGGTGCTGGGATTAGAGGTATGTTCTCCCACACCTAGCTGAGGAAAATTTATAGTAGAAAGTACACGCATCAGAAAAGAAGTCTTTAACCAGTCATGGAAGTTCCTACCCCAAAGACCTAAGGGGGGGGGGGGGAAACAACACCTAACAAGAAAGGAACTGATACAGAGCAGAATTCAACAAAACTGAAAAGAGCAAAACCACCAAGAAAAACCAAGGAAACAAGGACCTGATGCAGTGAAAAGATGAGTAACCTGACAAACCCCTCGTGAGACTTACAAAGAAAAAGAGAAGATAAAATTTACTAATACAGCAATAAAGTAAGATGTCTCCAGAGATGAGACCTTAAGCAACTTAGCAACTTAGGGAGAACTTGTATCAATATTTTAATAAAAGAATGGAAAGGTATGAATGGAATGGAATGGAATGGAAAGAATGGAAAGAATGAAAAGGTATACACATATTTCTATGAGGTTGTGATTAAAAGATTAAAAGACTGTTAAAAATTTTAAAAAGACAGCAAGGATGCTATAAATTCTACATGTATTTATTAACTTAGCTGAACAAACTATCACTGCTCACCCAACAGGGAAGAATCTGAATAGCCCTATGACCAATAGGGAAATCTAATTCGTAGATAAAAGGTTCCCAAAAAAGAAATGTCCACATGATTCTGTTGGAAAATTCTACCAAATGATTAAAGAATGAACAATGCTCTTCTGTCTGTCTGTCTCTCTCTCTGTCTCAGGAGAATTTGTTGGGGAAAAGGAAAGGGGGATAGGAACAGCTTCTAAGACACAGCAGGGGTCCCAAATGGATGCCCTATGAGCTTCTAGAAAAGAGAATAGAATGAACATTTCCCAATTTTCCCTAAATAGAACTGTAGTTTGACACGATTCCTATCAAAATATTAGGGAAGCTTTATATACACAAAGACACTTTTTAAAGGCCCTAGAATAGTCCAAACAATTTTGAAAACAGAAAACAAAAGCTTGGAAGCTACAATTAAGGTAGTGCAATATTGGCAGAAGGATAAAAGAGTAAAGAAAAATAGAAACCCCCACAACAGATCCACACAAAAAGTCTGACTTTGAAAGGTCAGAAGTGACTCAGTGAAGGGAGTCTAGACTTTTCACCCATAGGCAAACAATACGAGAACCTTGACCTCAACCTTACACAGAAATGAACTCAAATGGATCTCAGACTTAATCACTAACACAGAACTATGAAACTTGCAGAAAAATACCTAGGAGTAAGTCTTTGGGATTTAGGGTTGAAAGTTAGACTTGACACCACAAACACAACAGATAAGAGGAAAACTGAGCATCCATCTGTCATCAAAATTAAAAACTTGCTCCACACAATGCCCTGTGCGCTGCCCACACTGCTTCACTGCCAGGGGGTCTTGCAGGGACAGAAGGAAGGGCGGTCAAGCACACCAACCCCCACAGGGCCTCCAGCCAGCTAGGGGTGCTGGCTGGAGGATACACAGCGGTCACCGGGGCAGGCATGGTGCGTGGCTGGAAGGGAAGGCTTCTGGGTTCTGACCGCAGCCCCAGGCCAGGGGTGAGGGACACGGTGGTTCATGAGTTGGCACCCTCGTTCAAAGGCACAATGTTTGTTAGTGCTTATGGCTGCCTGGGACTCTACAATTATCTGTGTATGTAAAATTTAACTTAAACGTAGAGTCTTTCTAGGCACTGCGGTGCACTCTTAGAATCTCCTCTACTCCAGAGGCTCAGGCAGGATCACATCACCAAGCCCAGACTGCGCAACTTAGCGAGATTCTGTCTCAAAGTAAAAAAGGGCTGAGGATGGAGCTCAGTGGTAAAGAACAGCCTGGTGGGAGAGAAGCCCTGAGTTCCATCTCGGGAGCACCCACACAAAGCAGAGCCTCGCAGACCCTCTGAGTTAAGAGGGCAGTGAGAGAAAGTCTGAGGAGAAGCTAGAAATGAAGAACCTGGCCGCCGGCCCGGGGTGGGGAAGAGATGACAGCAGGCAACACCCCAGCACCTTGACTCTGGATTCCTTGGGGTGTTGTTGCCTGAGCCGACTCACGAAGCTCCCAGGTACGTGTTATTAATATTTCAGTTGTCTTTCTGACACACATTGTGGAAATATCATCCAGTGTCTCAGGTAGCACAACCTAAAGAATCCAGAGTCAGTCAAAGCCACGGCACAGTCTGAAGGCAGGAGAAGCCACCATGCAGCACTGCCTCGGCCTCTGCAGGAGCTGGCGGCGGTTTGGCTCAGCGATGGCCAGAGTGGGGAAGGGGATCGTGCCCTCTCATGACACAAGCTGAAAGGGAAGGCCCCAGGAACACAGCGCCATGTAGGGGGAAATGGATTTGCAAACAGGTAACTTGAAAACACTGACAGAAGCTGTGTCAACCATCCCCAATCCCATGCTAGGAAAAGCTGTGCATCTTATTTAGATGAAGTCCTAGACTCCAGAAAGGAAAAGGCTCATTATTTCCATACCTCCTACTGTTAGCATTCGAAGTCGTTCCTTGAAAACGGCAAGATCTGAGAGGCAGGGTGGGGGTAGCGTGGGTGAGCGCAGAAGGAAAAAGATAGGTTGAGAGTTAGTTCAGAACGCAGGCCGGAACCCGGGGGGGCATCACCACAGTGACAGGCAGCACAGACACAGCACGAGGACACACACAGAAGAAACAGGATGGTGAGGGGCAGGGATGGCCACGGAGAGCCGTGTGTGGGACATGCATGCGCTCGTAGAACAGCTGGAGTGAGGCGACTCAGGGAGAGGGAGGCCATCAGGCGTCGACTGGTCTCCTCACAGCCTCCACAGAGGCGGGGACAGGAGCACTCCCTGGGCAGTCACAGAGGCCCAATCTACTTCACTATGAGACGGAAAACTGAGGAAAGGAAAATGGAAAGCCTGCCTTGGGCAGCATTCAGCCAGTAGTCTGGATGGCAATGAATGGAAGGAGGACTCTTTGGCTTCCCTCAAAGATGGCAAAACTGAGACACAAGTGCTTGGAAGCGGAAGCATCCCAAGACCCCCAGTGACACACAGCTATCTGTGTGCACCATGCACAGCTGCCCTATCCAGACGCTCTCCTGTCTCTGAAGACCAAAACATTCATATGACACACAGCCCTCGCTCCGGACCTGTCCTTAGATAGCTGGCTGGAAGTAAAGAGTCAGGAAGGTAGATAGTTTGGAGACACATGGGGACCGAGCAGCCAGAGCCATGGTCACTGTCACTGCAGACCCATCCTGCCCCAGGCGTGAGAAAAGCCAGCTTCCTTTCACCTTGATGGTTTGAGTCCTGACTCAGGAGAACTCAAGGGGCAGTCCTGCTCTCAAGGACGAGGCACCCTGGGCAAGGTGGTGCCCTTCCCTGGGAATGAGGGCATCTACCCAAGATGGTGCCTGGTAGCTTGTTAAGGAACATCCAAGTCCTACCTGAAGTGTCCACGCAACGCTGAGGGCGAGGACGAAGACACTTTACTCCTCCATCTTTAGGTCAAGGCAGGAGAGTACATTTGACCACCAAGGGAGCTCCAGCTCCAAGGCACATGTCCACGGAGCCCGAGAGGGGGTCACAGGGAAGCTCAGAGAAAACCAAGGTGCTCACCCTGTCAGCAGCTGGAGGCTGCTGGGACAATGTCACAGTCTGGTACTGGGCATAGGGACACTTATTTCTATCTGTACTTTCCTTATGTTTAAAATAAAAAACAAACAAAAGACACAAACCACAGAGGAGAGTGGAAAGTGGAAGGTACTCTGGTTGTCAATTACTGGAAGCACAGACTTCCCAGCACCTGAGCTCTCAGCGAGTTTCTAGCAAGTACTGAGGAGCAGAGCCGCATACCGGGACACAACAAGTCTAAGATGCACAGTTGACAAGGGGCAGGAGACAACACTGGGAGCTGGTGTGATGTGCTTATAGGTCCCCAGGTCTTCTGCCAAATAGCCTCTTAATGTCAGGTGTGTCTGCAGTGACGCAGCCCCTCCACGTGGGATACAGCCAGGCTTGTCAGATGCTTCCTGGAGCCAGAGGCTGCACCAGCTAATGAGCTGCAGTCACCCTGGCTTAGAAATCAACTTGACCCTTAGCTCGCTCTTCTTGGGCTCCAAAGCAGAAGCCAGAGAGCCCAGGAGGTCAAAAGTAGGGAAGTGCTTACTGTGTTCCTCACTGGGCTTTCGTGACAGACCCAGCAGCTAACTCACCTAAGGAGCTGAAACCCTGCCACACTTCTGGAGACATTTCCCATCAACTTTACTTAAGTCAAGTTCAGTATGTAAAATTGTTATTAGGTGTTTGCAAAGAGTGCACAGGTGGGAAGTTTTGCCTCCTTCACACTTGTTATCTTGGATTCCTCCTTAACAAAGCTTGAATCTTACACTGAAAAAAATCTCCCCTTGAGAAAAACCTGTTGCTTTTGTCTCTGTGAAGTTCTATTATAGAATTTATGTAGGAGCCACAGGATGCCACCTCTAAGTGGGGATCTAATACTGCAGTACAGAGAGGAAACCGAGGCACAAATAGGATGGAATGCCAATGCTAACCTCTTGACTACACTGGGAAGAAACAGTCTGCAACGAAAGCACTAAGGCAACCCTGCAGTATACACCCAGCACCCCCAGTCAACTGAAGCAAGCAGCATGACAAGATGGCAAGGACTTTCTAGACTCAGTCCAGCCGGTTCTCTGTGTGACAGCAGCTCAAACCTATCATTTTGCAATGTACAGTAGTCCTTAACCTGGCACCCCAACCTGGGACCCCTACATTTCCTGCCGTCACACGTGCTGTGTGACCCATGACACAGCAGCCCCAGGAGATGGGAAACTCCTTCTGGTTCCCCTGCAGGTTCCCTGATCAGGTGTGGCTCCTTACCACACCCCATTCTCCCTGGACAGCAGGGCAGAGCCCTCTCTGCAGCTCCCCTTTGCACCCCTCCTCTCCCCACGTGGTCTTCACTTCCTAGCCGCAGGCTCCTGCAGCTCGGGCTCCCCTGCAATCCTGACCTCTCTGGGCTCACTATATCTCGCTGCCAGCATGTGCCGCCGGGGCGTCTCAACTCACATCAGCTCACACTCAGGCACCATCCTAAAGAGCTCAGTTCTCTGCGGTGACACTGACACAGAAAAGGTGACAGAGCAGAGATGCAGAGCAATTACCCGGGCTCACACAGCCAGGGGTGGCAGATCAGGGACCCTGGCCCATGGAGAGGATGTGCTCACTGAGCCGGGCAGTGGCACTGGGTGCACAGCCACAGGAACTGTCTAATGCACAGCTCAGGCCTTCGCATGTGGCGGAGAGGGGCTAAGATGGACACGCCTCCATGTTCAAATGATCCATGGCTCGCTCAAGCGCCATCTTTCATACCTGAAGCAGCTATGACTTTTATGTCACACTATTTCAAATTTATGGTACTCCAAGGTACCTTCCCTGACCAGGGGGATGGCTCCTGGCTCACACTGGGACTAGAATGTGTACTGGGCAAAGAGTTCTCAAAAGGGCTCCAGAGCACCGTGGGGCCACCTCCAGGCCTTCTAGTCTCAGTTCAGGAAGCACCCTGGGGGCTGGGGATTTAGCTCAGTGGCATAAGTGCCTGCCTTGCAAGTGAGGTCATGAGTTTGATCCCCAGTACCAAAAAAAAAAAAAAAAAAAAAAAAAAAAAAAAAAAGGCACCCTAGAGGTCAGGGATACAGCTCAGTGGCACAGCACCTGCCTGGCAAGTGCAAGGTCCTGAGTTTGATTCCTGGTCGTCACTCCGGACACAAAAAAAGAAGAACCGGGTCATAAGGCACCCTGGCCCTCTGCCCTTCAACATGTCATCGCTGATCTGCAACCACAAACCTCACAGCACCTATCACAGAGGGAACCAGTAGGAGAGGCCCAGAATGGCCTGCAAGGAAGATGAGGCAGAACAGCTGCTTGGGCCCTGGGTGAGACGGGTACTTGGAGGCTGGGCCTGTCCAAAACCCTCAGGGATCTCACCCTTCAAGACTATGCTGGGCTGGCGACACCCAAGGATGCCATTGCCAGGTCGCTTTCATCTGCAGTATCAAGTAGACAGAACAGCTTTAGGGTTCTTCAAGTGCAGAGCTGAAAACCACCGAGAGAGGCTCATCTTAAGGCACTGAGAAACTGGCCCTATGGTGCAGGTGGGACATGGAACTGGGACGGTGCACAGCCAAGGGTTACCTGATCTCTGGTCAAATGCTCTGCCATATAATGCAGCACCCACCTGTCATCCTACTACCTGAGAGGCTGAGACAGGATTGCAAAGTCAAGCTCACCCTGGGCAACTCAGCCAGACCCTGTCTCCAAAAAAACTCACAAGTCAGTGGGGGACAAGGGGTACAACTCAGTAGTAGAGCACTTACTGGCCCTGGGTTCAATGTCCAGTACTGCAGGACACCATCACTACCACTGTTTAGCTGTGCATGGAAACCCAGCATCCCACTGGTGCTGTGTGAGACACAGCTGCGGCTCCTGGCAGGCCCTCGGGCTCCTCAGTGTCAAGCACCTGGAGGGCCCCTGCTGGCTGAAAGGCTCTGTAAACAGTCACTGCTGCTGCAGTGGAGGAGTGTGGGGCTCAAGCTGTGCTGCGCGAGGGTTTCTTCTACACTGCATGGTGAGTGCAGACTCTCAGGACTCACTTCTGCCACACCTGTGGAGAGCAGAAACTCTCACCAGCAAACAACACAGCAGTGCTCAGTCTGCAGTCTGAAGAGGCCCTACTCAGTAAGGCCTGAAAAGTCTCCACTCATCCTGGCATATCATGATATGCGTGTTTGGTTTTGTCCCCGGTTCCAGCCTCCTAATTCCCTCGAAGGGCAGGCCGTAGTAACACTCCTCTTTCCTTGTCTGTTTTGGAGGTGGTCATAAAGACATTTTCTGACCTACTCACGTGACAGAGGATGTGACTCCCCTTTCAAACAAGCTCTGGTCCCTACCCACAAAGTAGGAATGCAAAGTAGCTCAGCAACAGGCCTGGCTGGGTGCCCCACTCTGCCTGTCAGCACCAGCCTGGACCCTGCACGGAGGCCTTCATGACACCCTCACAGGGCATCCAGGCAGTGAATGCAGCAGCTCACAGGAGGCAGAAGTGACCCATTGGCAAGATGCAGTGCACGCCACTGAGCAAGGACAAAAACCCTGGAGTCTCAGAACCCTCCCAAGACCTTACCCATGGTACCTCTTCAAGTAGCTACTCACTTGTATTGGGGAAAATATCCCTTATATTAAACTGGGAAAATTCTCCAAGTCTGTGTGCTGCTCTAGTGAACTAAGCAAACCCGAGGAGGGTGCTGCAGGACCCCTCTCCGTGGCTGCCCAGGCAGTGGCTGGTGCTGTGCACGTGGCTGATGCTTGCAGGGCAGGGAGGGGATCGCCATGCCTCTGGAGGGCACAGGAGTCTTGTGCACTGACTGGTGGGGTGTGACAGCAGCCTTTCCTATCACTCCCTAAACCTGCTACTGGCTGGAACAGTGCAGAAGAAGCCCTGTATTGTTTAGGAGTCTCTCTGAAATCAAGGCTACACAGCAGTTACAAACTGCTAACATCGATTCCAGAATCAACACCGGGTGATGTCTAACGTCACTTGATTAATGGGACCCAGAATCGCAACTCAGCAAACAACTATAGGGGCCACTTCTCTGCAGGCTTCCCCCAAAGTGCCTTCAAGGAAGCTAATTTTTCCTCTCCCCAACAGCAATATTAGCAAGGAGGTGATCAATGACATCATAAGCATGCACAGCGCCTGTGTGAAGCCCTGGCGTGTCACAATTAGTCACGCTGTCATTTCTTTAGTACAGTTAGCAGCACGGTGACAGAAGCAGATTAACTATGGAAGCAACTGCAGGAGAGTGCCAGCCTGACACCCGGCTGCCACCGAGGAGGCTGGGGCCGGGTGGGCCTATCTTCTGGCCACCGTGACCAAAACTCCTGTGCTCCACACATGCACCTCCCAAAGGCCCTGGCCTCTTGACGCCGCAGGAATGCTGTCCAAAGTTTCCTCGGTGTGATCACCACCATTTGCGAATCAGGAAAGCCAAACTGCATGCCTCACTCTGTGATTTGTCCTTAGGGACAGGAGCGGCCTCCAGGCCCTGTCCCGCCTCAGAACAGGAAGCTCAAGGCAGCAGCTCCCTGCATAGGATATGGAAAACGCCAGAGCTTTCTCTGGAGCAACTTCCGACTCCCTTGCCCTGGGCGGGCCAGCTTCTCTCTGTGCTACACGCCTTCCCGTTGGAAAGTTTACTTTCCAGATTGAGACTTGGACAATCTGGCTAAAAAAGTAGGATAAAAAAACCAGGGCCCAAACACACTAAAGCTGCATTCCTGATAAATTTCAAGTGATCAGAACGAAGGAAACTTAAGAGCCTTTCCTTCCCGCATGGACGTCCTGGCTACCACAGGCTGTGGCACAGTGAGAGGAGCTCAAGCAACGCAGCTGACTGCTCTCAGACCCTCACCAAGTTTGTCTGTGGATGAGATAATGTCAGCGGGCACGGAGGAGTCCAGATCAGCATCCAAAATCCCCAGGGGGTCCAGCTGTGCTACATGGTGCCCTCGTATCTACGAGTGGGCCAACGATGAGAGGGAAGGACACACACAAAAGGACAGGAGAAAAAAAAGAGGGAAGGGTAAAAAAAAAAAAAGCAAAATTACATTAAAATTATCATTTACAGATTCATTCTCACCCACGTTTGAAGAAACAGTTACCGGAGCATCATCAAAATTTACACAACTAATGCCGAGAGGATCAAGCTTTGCAATGTGGTGACCCCTGACCTGGAATAACAACACAAGCGAGTCATTAAGTGGATCTGCTGAGCTGGGGGAGGGTAAGAGTTACACTCATGCAAAGCTTTCCCAGAGAGAAACCTGGCACCAGGGAACCCTCAGGTCAGCCTTGGGCTGGTTTATCTGACAAGTACTACTGTGCAGAAACATTTTAATAAACACCTCAGGTGCTGATAAACCTGGAGAGTAAGGGTCTGCCCTAGACCCCTTGAAGTGCCCCGGGCTGACTGGAAGTGACGTGGCTGGGGAACTGGTACACCTGAGGGCTTTCTTTAGCCTAGTACCATGTCCGAGAGGACAAGGCAGGCCTGGGCATGGCTGTGGCCAGTGAGGTGTCAGCAGAGCCTTTGGCATACCCACAGAGGGGGCTCTGGTCCTCAGGGTACACACAGGAGGCCCGTGTGGGGCAGGACACGTGCCTAGCATGTGAACTGTGAGGCCTGGGTCTGATCCGCAGCACCACAAAAACAAAAAACAATAAACAAAAAAAGGGAAACACAAAATCTCTTTTATTTATTTATTTATTTATTTATTTATTTATTTATTTATTTATTTTTGTAGATAGGGTCTCACCATGTAGTTCAGACCAGTCTTGAATTCACTATGTATCCCAAACTGGCCTTGAACTCATGGCAGTCCTCCTGCCTCAGCCGCCCAACTGCTGGGATCACAGGCATGTGCCACTACACCCAACCATCACTTTCAAATTTAAGTTTCTTTTGGCTTTGGATATTTTTGCCACAATTTCTTGCTAGTAGTGCTAAGAAGTCACTAAAAAGGCAAAAGAATCACTAAGGCCCACTGTGCCTGGGGCTCAGGCTGGGTGAGCCACATGTCTCACCTAGGAAAAAGTCCACTGTGGGTGATGCCTTGGCCACCAGGACCCATATTCCCTCCTCTGCAGCCCCACTGGACATCACGTGATGTCTTGCAGTGTAGCCCTGTGTGCATCTGCATGGCCAAGCCATGAAACAGGCGGGAGGTAGAAGAGAGCCTGGGATGTGGTGCCTGGTTGTTGCCTGACTTCTACCCACACAGCGCCCAGCAGGGAGGCACCACGCTTGCTTTGCTGCACAGCTCTTTCTTGCAACTGTGTGCAGACTGAGTTTTCAGGTCTCAACTCTGGGTGTTCCTGACAGGGGGTGAACATGCTGGAAGACTTCTGGGTGCTGTACTCAAAGGAAGGACATAGAAAAAAAGCCTGGCTCTTTGTGACAGGCCTGCTGTGGCCAGCTACTACCTGGGTTCCTCGGCAAGGTCCCTGCCCTTCACTCACTCTGCAGGCTAACACCTTCCCAACCCCCACCATGCTTCTGGTGTTTCTAAACTCTTCAGATTTCACTTCTTTCAATATTCAGTTAGCAAATAACAAGGGGGCATCCACCTCCCAACAGCCCTGCCCCTCCCTGCCACTGCACCCAGTAGGTGGTTGGCACTGTCCTTGATGCCTAGGTACTGGCTTGGTTTCCCTGCCCACGCACCTTTCTGTAAGTTTGTAAAACCACATAAGGCGTTACTAGGAGGCAGGTACAAAAAGTGGGAGAGGATTTGCTCAACTATGGTTAGCCTGGTTCCTTTTCTCCTATGTACTTGGTTTTTGCTTCTTTGGGGCCCTAAAGCAGGATGGAAGAACCTGGCTTTGGAGGAGGTAGAGTTAAATGGCATCACATACTCAGAGAGCCTGAGGACACTGTGTCCCCCCACCCTGTTGATGTCAGCCCTTGCTTACCTGATACGCCCTGATGAGTGACTGCACCGCCAGGTGATCCTCCACGAGCTTGTCCACATTGGGCTGGGCCTCTACCAGGGATTGTGCTCGGGCTGCAGTAGCCAGGGAGCCTCGGCTCAGGGTCAGGGGGCTCTGGTATGCAGCACCCGGGGGTGCTCCAGCATTGGTGTTGCGAAAAAAAATATCCCAGGACTAAAAACAAACAAAAAGATAGAGTTACCTGGAGAGTCACCCTTCACAGATGAGTCATACCCACCACAGGCCACCCACTCCACCTCCTCCCACTCTGGACAGCCTGGGCCCTGCCCCCTCTTCCTTTCACTTTGCCCTGAGGGCACCTTCCAAGCCCCACACCTGTCACTAGACGTTATGGATTAAAACTAGTGGCCAACTTAATACCAGCTCAATTCAACTGACGTGGTGCTGAGCATAGATGGTCCACCTGAGGAAAGTTGCCAGCATAAAAGGAGACATGAAAAAAAAAAAAAGACATGGAGAGGCAAAGCAGGGCATTGTGGGCTCTGTTGTTTGGAGCTGTTGGCTCTCCTACAGGAGCTTGTCATGCTGGCTTCCTCAATATGAACTGTCATTATCAGAGGAGCTTGAGACCTCAGTTAACTGAGGATGGCTGCGGTACTTTTCTGTCCTTATTTTGAGCATTGCTTCTTGGCTTCGGTGCAAAACCCTTAACCTGCTCGCTCAGATCTTTCACCCTGCTAGCACAGACTCTAGCTTCCACCGCCGGCCTTTGAGCCTTCCCAGCACAGATGCATGAAACAAGACTTGTACGAGTCTTTGTCATGGGCTCCAGCTCTCCAGTTGGACTTGTGCAAGGCACTGTCATGGGCTCTAGGTCTTCATCTAGACTCACACAGGACACTGCTGTGAGGTCCAGGCCCTCAGCTGGATCTTCCAGGTCTTTAGTGCTGTGGACAGATTTCCTGCACTTTCTTGTACAAACTCTGGGTGACCATCACAAAATAATACTATAAATTCTGTGTTTTGTATGTAATTGTTCTTGCAACCCCTGACTACAACACAAGAGCACTGTGGTCACCTGGCACCACAGGGGCCACAGCTCTCCTCAGTGGGCACACCCAGGCTGCCCTTCCTAGACCCTGCTGGCTCTCCCTCAGGGAGGTCAGCTGCTCATGCAGTGTCACAAGCGCCCGAGGGGGATACAGGGCAGCAAGTGCCTCCTGAGGAATCCCAGAGGTTCAGCACAGCCGTGGGCCCTGCCATTCGCAAAGAGGAGGCTCATCGCTGCTCCAGGAGTGCACATTTGAACCCGAGCTCTGTGACCTTGGCCAGTTACTTGGCTTTCTGTGCTCAGTTTTCTTTTCTGTAGGATGAAGACAGAAACACTGATTCTCCACTGGTGTGCTATAAAGACTGCACAGCGCTGCTGGAGCTGTTAACGAGTCCAGCAGGCAATAAATGTGTTAAGAAAGCCAGGCAGTCCTATCAGTCTGAATTTACTTTATGCTACTATTTTGGTTATTTTCACGTTTAAATGATTTGATTGACAATTTGCACAGATATTTTGAACTATTGTAGTTTATTTCTCTGATACAAACATGTGACTTTTAAAAATAGACAACAGAAATAGTAAGATAATAAAATCCACTGGAAAACTACTAAAACACAGGTGGTTTTTAAGCTTACACACTAGTTTTCTTCTCTGTCACACATCTTCCTCCACTGTTTTGTGTGTGTGTGTGTGTGTGTGTGTGTGTGTGTGTGTGTGTTTTGTTTCGGCACTAGGGGCTGAACTAGGGCCTCATACATGCTAAGCAAGTGCTCCACTGCTAAGTTACATCCCACATTCTTATTTTTTGGGATCATAATCTAAGCTGCTCAGACTGGGCCTGAATTTGTAATCCTGCCTCAGCCTCCTCTGCAGGTGTGGACTACCACACCAGGCTTGCGATACATGCTTCAGTTTCTAACACTCTTCCATCAGTAAATTCTGATTACATAGCCTTGAAAAATTCAGAGTGGAGAAACTACTATATTTGCACTTTCTCCTTACTAGTAACCTCTGGCAAGATGCTCCTTAGATGTGTTTCTTGCCTGCACGTGGATAGATGCTCAAGCCTGACCAAGATGGGGGCCGGGAGAGGCAGCCATTGCTGAAGAAGCCATGATACTGGCCTTTAGGAACTGGCTTCTTCATAATCCCCTTTACAATGCCATCCACGTCCGAGTCAGAGGTCTCCACTACTGAGAGCACTGCCTCACACAGGGAACTCTCGCCTCTCTTTGAAAATTAGGTTTTTTGGTTTTTTTAAAAAATGTTTTTGAGACAATGTCTTGCTGTGTAGTTCAACTGGCTTTGGACTCACTAGGTAACCAGACAGACCTTGAACTCGCAGCAATTCTGCCTCAGCCTCCTGAGTGAAAATTTGGTTTTAAAGGAAGTTTTGTGGGATGTTTAAGATAGTCTACAGTAACAACTCATTTTGGCCGGGGGTGGTGGCACATGCCTGTAATCCCAGCTCTCCAGAGGCTGAGACAGGAGGGTCACTGTGAACTTGAGGCCAGCCTGAAATGCATACTAAGGCCTGTCTCAAAACAAAAAACAAAACATACATATGTGTATATATAGAGTGATATTTGTTATTTGAACTTTTTTTGGGGGGGGGGTGTCTTTTTTTTTAATCGGTACCGGGGACCGAACTCACAACCATGTGCTTGCAAGGCAGACACTTATGCCACTGAGCTAAATCCCCAGCCCTTATGTGAACGTTTTTAAGTGTTTTTACAATCAACCTTTTTAATAAAAATTGATTTTTTAATTTTCATGTATAGCTAATGGCACAAGAGATCTGAGGTTCTACTGTCACCTATGAAATCTGCTGTAGCATGATTTCACACAGGTGTTACCTGCAGTCAGAAAGAGGGCTGCACATGTTGCTTTCCCAAAGGTGTCATCAACACACCTGCTACCTAAATCCAGAACTTGGCATAATCAACACCGTGCTCTCAATCTCCCCCATCACACTGACTCCCACCAATGCGGCAATGGCAGAGCTCTGCAGGAGGAGTCAGGCTCATATCTGAGCGTGTGGAAAGGAGGCTTCTCAGCACTGACACCTGGGACAGTGCCTGCCCCCACTGCCCCACCAGGTTCTGTGCAAGTGCAGGGACCTGGAAGGTGGCTGTGCAAGCATCTGGCAGTCATCCCCAGGTATTCCTGCCCTCATGGAGCTTCTCCACGAGGCCTGAGAGCACGTTCTCCACTCTGGAAACAGGTGAGCCAGAAGAGCACACCTCGGTGCTCTGTCCTCCTGGAAGTATAGACGATCGGACACCACAGATCTTTGCAGCCATGAATCCTTGCTCTGGAAGCAGCCACAAGCAGGGTCCACAGGGTGGCCGTGCATCCCTCAAAAACATGCCCCAAGAAGCCACTAGGTGGCTCTCCCCTCCTCCAGTATCCACAGGTCCAGCCTCAATGGACAAGTCCCTCTAGGATGGCAGCTGGGTGAGCGGTGACCCAACCCCATCTCAGCCCTGCACAGCGAGAACCACGGCTGTCTGTTCCTGCCACATAAAATTCAATCAAACCCGATCAAGTGCTCACATCATGCCTAGCCCACCCCTCCCACCCCTCAGGGCTGCGTCAAGGATGGAAGGAAAGTATGACCTTGGAAGCCAGTGGCCCCTGGCATGCAGTACAACCCACCTTTTGTTTTTTGCTCTTTTCCGAGACAGAGTCTTGACACATAGTTCAGGCTGGCCTTGAACTCATGGTGATTCCCCTACCTCAGCCTCCCAAGTACTGGAATTACAGGCACCGGCTACCACCGCGCCTGGCAAAATCCACTTTTAAACCTTTAATCTATAGTTTCTCTTCTATCTCACAGAACCCACTACCAGTGTCTAGGCATGCAGATAAAAATCACACAAGCCAGGACTTTGGATTCAGGTTCCTCCCTAGCCATACAAACTTTTTTCTTTTTTTTTTCTTTTAAATGAGGTCTTGCTATGTAGTTCAGGCTGGCCTCAAACTTACGATCCTTCTGCCTCAGCCTTCCAAGTGCTAGAATTACAAATGTGCACCACATGCAGACTGACTTTCTTATTAGTCACTTATCGACTTAGGGCCATTTACGGGGCCAGACCTGAAAGTCATATCAAAAAAAAAAACAAAACACCATTTTTCTCTACAGTATGATATGCTTTCAATAAGAAAAAAATGATACAAAATAACCACTGCAGCAATAGCTAGCTGGCACTGCTGTTCTTGGGCTGCCTTTTCTAACTCATCAGATGTCCAAGGAACAACAACCAAACCATCTGCAGGAGGGCTCGGCTTGGGCAGAGCTGACACATAGCAGCTGCCAGGCAGGCGCGCACAGGCCTAGGGCATGATGGCAGAGTGACTCTTCCAGGAAAGGGCCTGGCTCTCTACCGCAATGCCACAGGTCTCTCCCACTCACACCGAGTGAGCTGGGGAAGTACTGGGAAGATTCTTTCCAGCCCAGGCCCAGGGAAGAAGGCATCAGTGACCAGGACTGAGGGGCCTGCTCACACTGACTTCCAATGCTTGGGATAAAACTTCAGGTTATTTTCAATGAGCTGAGGACAACACAACAAGCCACTAGGTGGCTTTCCCCACCTCAGGCACCTACAGGCCTGGCCTCAACGTCGAGACCCTCCAAGACAGCAATAAGTCAGGAAGGCAGCGCATGACCCCAGCAGGCAGTTGTGCTTGAACTGGAAGTGGTGGGAAACACTGGTCCATTCTGTGCTGTGAAGCACCCCCAAAGGGAACCCGCAGAGAGAGCAGCCCAGCACCCCGTACCTCCCCACACAAAGTTCTCCACACAGCCACATGCTGACTGCAGCTTTCCTCTCCTCAGTGGCCTGCAGGGCCTCCCTGTGCCTGGCCCTGGCCTCTGCCCTCCCTCCTCCTGAGACGCCCATCTCCTCTTCTCCAGCAGCCAGCAGTTCGGCTCTTCTTGCCTATCTCAACCTGGTGTCCTCCCTGCTGTAACTGAATACCTGTCCCTATCTAGGGGGCAATTGTGACCAGGCTAAGACAGGTAGCTGGAGGGGAAGCCCCAGGGATGAAAGCAAAGCTGCTTCTTTCTGTGTGATGGGACACCAGGCAGGGAGGGGCACCTGGGCGCTGCAGCATCCTTGAAAGCTGAGCCGCCCCACATTCTTGGTTAGGAAAACAATCCTGTCCAGGCCACTAAGCTGAGTCAGCTGGGTTTGCTGTTTCTCTGAGTCAAATCTACTCCTAACTATCCCTTACTACCGTCTGGACACCCCAGAATCCACCAGCAGTGTGGGCGGGGCAGCAACTTCTCTATGGATGAGGCCGAAGGAAAAGGGGGCAGGAGGGGGCTGCCGGGAAATGTGATTACATAACAAGGGCCTGGAGGCTGCACCCACAGATGCCCAGTGGTGACAAGCAGCAGGACAAAGCCTGGCACCTCACCCTGGCCCGTGTCTCCCTTACTACCTTAAAGCTTTGGGTCAGGCCCCCCGCTCCGTTCTGCATGCAGGGGTGCTAATCACCCAAGGATAGCCTGTGTGGTGAGGGTTACCCACCCTAACCCTACCTCGTCTATCTCATTCCTCCTCAAGACTGAGGCCACCAAGACAAAAGTCATTGTCAGGATGAGCAGGGACATCCAACCGCCTTCTACATCCAGGTCCAGCCCCCATGGAGCAGTGCCTGGAAGTTTCTAGTCACTGTCCTAAACCTGCAGTGCCCTAGGATTCTGGGAAAACTGGACACTCACAGTCCACTGCATGAGGCGGTCACCACAAGCAGGAACAACCACCCCAGAATGGGAACTGAGGCTGCCTCCAAACACATCTCACAAAGGGAACCAAACTGCCCCACCAGTGATGACTGCTTGCCCCAGGACCCCCAGAATGTGTCCTGGGGCACCGTGTGACCAGCCAGACTGACCAGGATCACCTGTCCCCATCGGCTACATAAATGACCAGCTACCAGCTATCCGCCTCCTCTTGCCTTTCTTTTCTACAAACCCCAAGGCCTCCGTCGGCCCCTGGAGGATGGATCTGGAAGCTCTCTGAGATGTGCTGATTAAAGCTCTTCTGCCCTTCACTGCTGCTATCTCACTGACTGGCACTGTGGAGAGGATGGGACACTGTGGAGTGGGTGGCCAAGCCCCATCTGCTGCGATCCCTGGAGCCACAGCTTTTGCCCTGAAAGTTTGGTAATAATTTCAAATCACGAAAGATAAAGCTTCCTGAAATACGGATGGCTTTTCATCCATGAGACAGATGCGAAGTTGGACTCTGGCTTCTTGGGCAGGAAGAGAGGTCCCATGGACTTGTGAGTCATTCATGTTGCGTCCCTAGCTCCACCACACCCATTGCTAAGGTCACCTGCCTGCTCAGCCTCTTAACTGCCTTCTATCACACAATAAAGGAAAATATCAACTGTGACTTGAACACACAAAGGTTACACATAGCTCTGATCACCAGAGGACAAAGTCACTGTTAAGAAGGAAAAGGTTAAAACGTTCTAGTAGGTAGACAAGACTATAAAGATACCCCAGGTTCACAAAACTGCCTGGAAAGGTAGGCAGGCCTAGAGGACAGGGGGACCCTGGACCAGCCTCAGAGCTGGAAGGGCACTCATTGCTGCACCTGGTAATAGGCAGGGAATTCCAATAAAGGGGTGTGTGTGTGTGTGTGTGTGTGTGTGTGGTCTTTTTGACATAAGGTCTCATTATGCAGTTCAGGCTGGCCTCAAACTCATAGCAATCCTACTGCTCAACTGAAGCTCTTACCAAACATAAACTACAATAGTTTTCCAAGTTTGAGGCCAACCTGGACCTTACATAGGATGAACAAACAACCCCCCCACCAGATTTTGAAGTGTAAATAACTAACACTCTTGGTGAACTGAAATGGAACCAAAGCTCCTACTTTAGTGTAGGTGACTCAAAGCACTGAATCTTCTGTTTCCCAAGTCAACAGTCTCAGCTGCCATGCTTGCCAGACACCCTGACCTTGATGTTCTTTGCAGCTCCTTATCCTGAAAGGGGACCTTTCTGGGGAGGCTGGAACCCTGTTAGTTCTGTGCAGGGAGAAAGTATCCCACTGACCTTGGCCAATCGAACGGAGCTCTCTGCCTCCTTCCTGGGGGAGCAGCGCTCCCTCCGGGGAATTGGAGGGCTCTCCACCACTCAGTGCCAACCTGGATGGCCAGGCTTCCCAAGGAGCTTGTCTGTTCCCACTCATCCATGGCTCAGGGACACACAAAGCCACATCTAAGTTCTAAGACTTGGGAGGGTCTCAAAGGCCATGTTCCCCAGTTGTCAGGTTTCCAACAGAGAATGTGGAGGGATGCCAGCAAGCTGCCTGCCACCTGCTCTGCCCCACTGTTCCTCCCACACAGCACCACACACAGCCCTCCACTGCCCAGGGGCTGCTCTCCCAGGCACTGGCAGGGTTGCTGCTCAGGCAGGAGGCAGGGAGAGCTACTCGGCATGATACACCTGTGCTTGCCTGCCGGTGGTGGCCTGAGGGTGTGTCGCTGAGCCCCAGGCTCCATTCTGTGATGGTGCTCACTGACTGACTGGCTCCACTTCACAGCCCTATATCCCTGACCCTGTAGCTGCCCACCTGCCTCTGTCCCTCCCATGTGGTCATCCCCGTCACTGTGCAAGTGTCACAGCGTCTGGCCCTGTGCCAAGGGCTCCCAGATACTGGATGCACAGTAAGGATCCAGCAGGATGGGCGGGGCGGCCTCTGGCTGCAGATCTTGAGCCACACCCGGGCTCAAAGGCCACCACACAGCTGATAAACTGGCAGGGTACTATCACAAACACCCTCGACCAGAAATGCTGGCACCAACCGTGCTCTTAAACTTCTATAAATACCAACTATGAAGCAGTAAGTAACCAAGAGGAACCAGCCTCGTGACCCTTTTTTAGTTTTCTCAGCCAGCAAAACTGAGAAGGCAGCCACTCCCTGAATGCCCTGGCGCCCCGTGACCACGCTGCCTGCAGCTCAGGCAGGAGATGTCTTGAGGCAGCTGCCATAGGCAGCTGACCAACTCTTTGCTCAGCAGACAAGGTTGGCTCAAGGACCTCCCCACCCACTCCCACAGCCATCCACGGCCACCCCTGGGTCTGTTCTGCTGTGTGGGGGGGCTGAGTCTCTCCTGAATATGCCCTAGGAATGACATTGCAAACCTGAGCATGTGACAGTCCTGACCACATGAACCAGCCTCCAAGCAGAGAGGCCCTGGACGGACGGACTGCCCACTTCCAGAGTGCTCGACAACTGCTGCTTGCTGCCGAGGGCTAAACACAAGCCTCCGAAGGGAGAGCTGGGCGACAACACTCCTACCCACCCAGGCCTCAGCCACCCTGGCCCCAGCAGGCAGGCTTTCCTGTGACCTGGCTGTGACTAGCACCCACCACCATTCCAGCCGCCAAGCAAAGACTTGGGGTACACTGAGGCATCAGTATGGGCTGCAAGTCTACCAAGGCTGAGTCGTTAAAGCTGGGCCCAACATTCTTATCCCTCAGTTAAAGCAACTAAACGAATGTGAGCTCCATTATGGCCAAGCCACTGTTTTTAAAGCAAGGGTAGCAGAGGTGAGAGGGTTATTTCCTATCTCTGCCACCTTCTCTCCATGTGTGTGTGAATTAAAAATCAGTGAGCACCCAAGATTACCAAAGCCTGCTCCATTCCTGCCCCATGGATGTCCCCCTGGTCCCAGGATGCCATGCTAGACTCAAGGTGGCAGGTAATGCAATAACCATGAAGAGGGCTGGAAGTGCTGCGTTGTTTTATAGCCTCCTGGCCCTCAGAGATGCCCTGCTTCTCCAGCAGGGTGATTTGACCTCCTCATGCCATAGGAGGCCTATGAACTGCTCCGGCCAATGTACTGGGCCCGGACCATGAGCTCCACCCTTCCTGTGTGCTGGCCCTGCCAGGCAGCCTTTCCTCACTGAGCCCCTGAGGCCATCAGAGCCTGCTGAGCAGCCAGCACTAAGCGCCAGACACAACAGAGGCTTTCACACTCCCACCTGGCCAAGCTTCAGCCATATAGGGCCACCAAGGAACCCTTAGAATCAAAAGAAATGCCACACTGGTGCCCTTTAAGTTGCCAAGTTTCGAGGTGGCTTGTTATGCCAATGCTTGAGAACAAGGCTTTCCCTGCACAGAGATTATATCTGAGACATCTGTGGCTGCCCTCCGAAGCAACCATGGGGCATCTTTTGGGAAAAGCTGGTGATTAGGTTGGCCTGGCCTGCCCATGATAGCATGCTTCACTTGTAACTGTAAACCCACGGGAGGCCAAGCAGAGCCAGTGGTCACCTAGGGTCACCTGGTAAGGGCCCCCCTGGGCAGGGAACCAGCAGCCCTGTGTGCAGGCTTCAGTGCCTCTGTGGAATGCTGCTCTGAGGTTTGGGGCAGAATGCTGGGTTCTCTGAGGCACTGTCTCTCACAGTGCAAGCAGGGACACAGAGCTGTCCCAAGGGCCCTGAAACCTCCCTTGGCTGGCCTGGGACGTGGTGGGAGCCTGGAGGCTAACCAAACTGTCTTCCCGTCAGGGTGCTGCCCCTGGCCTGGTAGAAACCCTCTCATGGCCACCCCTGGCGTCATGGTGGTAGCACCTGGCTGGCTGGCATGGTGGTAGCACCAAAGCCCAGCAACTTCAGCTCCTCAGAGCACAAGGCTGAGCTCCGCCTCACTCTTGCTCCCCACTGGTGTCTGCCCCTCTCAGCATGCTGCCATCTCCCTTCCCCTTCCTTTAACTGCTGAGTTTTTAAAAATTTTTGCTTAAAATGTAAGATAATCACTAAAATGATCACTCTCCCAAAGATGTGGCAACCTCATTCTAAGCCGGCGTCTCTCTTCCCGCCTGGCCTAAATCAGCTCTGGGGTGTCCTGAACTCAGTGCCTCATGCCTCCTCCGAGCACTGGCGCTCAAACTTGCTCTCCCAGCTGCCGAGGGAAGGCACTCACAGCCCTGCATGCTGAACAAAATAACCTCGGCCCTTGGTTTCACCTTGGGCTTCTGGGTTCCTTCACATACTAACTGTGGTTCTAGCTGCCTGGCTCCTCATCCCAAGACCCAATGCTTGCTGCCAGCTCCTTCCTGAGGAGACACCCAACCCCCTCCAGCCGCCCTGGGCCCTCAGGGCTCAGCACAGCTGGCAGGCGCTTGCTTCCCTTGAGAGCTGGTTCTGTCCTTGCCTTGCTGAGTAAGCACAATGCCCGGCTCCCAGGACATCAACACTGCAGATGCCACTCTGTGCTGCCTGTTCCCTGCAGAGGAGTTCATTTATCTCCCTAACTTAACCACAAATATAGACCCCTCAAGAGAGAAATATCGGGATAAAGCTGGGGCTGGTTTAGTTGGTTTAACACCAAAAGTCACCACTGCTGGGACTGCTTTTAACAGAAGAAAATGAAGATCCCAGAGAGGTAGCTTCGAAGCCTTGATTACTGAGATCATAAAGTAACCGCAGAGTGGGTTATGCATAAAAGGGCTGGGGGTGGAGCTCCCTGGTACAGAACTCGTGCTTACCCTATACAAGGCCCTAAATTTAATTATTAACACCACAAACATAAAGTATTCCAGGCACCAGACTCACATTACCTAAAATGCCTCCTGAGTTCCTCCCAGGAATCAGTCACTGAAAAGAACTCCCAAGGGCTCTGCAGAGAGGTTGCCTCAAGTGCCTAAGGGTGAGTACAAGGGCACAACCCAGCCCTGCCCCAGAAGCAAGAGGCCTGGACGGCTCTGCAGGGCCTTCAAGGCTTAGAAGCTGCCTCTCCCGGATCTTTAGCTTCTTCTGTTAGAAACAGTCCCAGCAGTGGAGACTTTTGGTGTTAAACCAACTAAACCCAGTCAGCATGGGAATGGAAGGGCAGCATGTGATGCTGAGTAGATCTAAGGTGGTTCATCTTTTACCAAGCATAAAGGCCCTGCCACCCTCCATGGGCAACAGCACAGATGACAACAGGCTTATGCTTCCCAAGCAGGGAAGCAGCAAGGGGTCAGAGGTCAACATGTAAAGATGGCAGCCCTGCACCCTGCCCTGGCACATGCCAGGCCCCCACTCCACAGCAACCATCTCGAGCCAAGTCACAGGCACACCAAAGCCCCAACCAACTTGGGCATCGGTGGAGCTGCCCCAGGGGCAGGGCTCAGGAAGTGGGGCAGGGCTCAGGAAGTGGGCAGGGCTCAAAGCAGCAGGCACAAGTACAGATGCAGGGCCAGTGATGCCCGCTGAGGCTACTGTGAACACCGTAGGGAGGATGATGGCCCCAGCTCTTCCCACTTCCCAAGGCCACAAGCTGGCATGGGAGGAAGCCGGCACCTCACCCTACCAAACAAGAGACCAATGGTGCTTAGCTATTTACTCCTGATCTTAAACACTGAAAAGGATCACGTCATTTTGATTATGTTTAAGTGAAAAAACAAAATGGCCAATTTCCACATGTCCTCAGCACGCCGAGGCCCTAATGGGGAGGGCCTCCCATGTCGGCAGCGAGGGCTATGGGGACTTGGTGAGGTGTGCAGTCAGCCTAGGGCACAGCAAGGGTCCCAGAGATAACAGAACTAGGGACAGTGGCCAGATGACAGGACACTCACTGTAGATCATTCTGACCTGCTCCAATATTTACCACAGATATAATCTTCATTTTTTTTTTCTTTATGAGACAAAGCTATCTAGGCTATGAAGCCTAGGTGGGCCTTGGACTCGCAGTGATCCTCCTGCCTCAGCCTCATGAGTGCTGGGATTATAGGTGTGCACCAGCACTCGGGTTTTTAAATATTTTTAAATAAAAGTAAATAAATAAATAATTAAAAATAGGGATCTAAGCTATGGCCCTGGCTTCCTATAGTTCCAGGTATTTGAGAAGCTGAGGAGGGATGACCACATTTCTAGGAGTTCAGGACCAACATAGTAGGAACTGGCCTCAGAGGGAAAGAAAAGTATATACACAGATGCAGTATGTAGCTTTCTTAGTGAATACAAGGTCAGGCACAGTGGCACACACTTGTACTCCCAGCACCCTGGGAGACTGAGACAGATCCAAAATAAAAAAGGGCTGGGATGTACCTCAGTGTGATGTCCAGATTTATGCCCCAGTACCGTGGGAATAAAATGAGCAGATACAACCAACTATAAAACATAAAACCAAATGTAAAAAGGCAGGCAGGTGTGGGAAGCTTACAAGTTCAAGTCCAGTCTAGGGGGCTGGGGACATAGCTCAGCAGCACAGCACCTGCTTGGCAAGGACAAAGTCCTGAGTTTGATTCCCAGTATCCAAAAAAAAAAAACCCTCAGCCTGGGCAACTCAGTGAAACCTTGTCTCAAAATAAAAAAGGGCAGGAGAAGTAACTCAGTGTGAAGGTTACAGATTAAATCCCCAGCACTACCAAAATAAATAAATAAATAAAATAGGTAGCTTGAAAACTGTGGGTAGTATCTGAGTTTTACCAGACCAGCACAGAGCAGACAGCTGGAGGGAGACAGCTCTCAAGATGTTCCCTTTCTCCTTCTCTCTTCTGTTATGACTGAAGACAGCATGACACGACATTTGAACAAACAGGTAAGGAACCTGGCCATCTATAACCCCAACATTCTAAGAGGCTGAGACAGGAGGATTTCAGGTTTGGGTTAGCCGGGGCAACTCAGTGAGACTATCTCAGAATTAGAAAATAAAAAGGACAGGGACAAACCCAGCTCAGTGGTACAACACCTTATCACCACAAGCACAAACCCAACCGAATAAAACCCAGTAAGTAACCGAAAAGCAAAATGAGGAGGAAACACTGAGTTTGTTCTGCTTCTACTAGATACAGAAGATTGGTCCCAGCAGCCAGCATGAGTGCTCTGAAAGTGATGATGGAATCCGACCTCGAGACTTTCTGATGTGGAAGTGAGGGACCAGAAAGATGACCTGCATCTTATGTACTTCTATATTTATCATCTCTGTTGAAACCATGTGTTCTAAAGCCCAGGCACAAATGATGCAATGAAGTGTTTACGGTTATGTGGATCACAGGTGCCTAAATCCAAAGGCAGTTATGTATCATCCCCCTTGAAAACGCACACAGCCATATACAGACTTTCACAGCGTGAAGAGGACCCACCGTGGTGTCTGCATAGCAGAGGAGGCATGAGGTCTGGCTGAACCACAGCCAGGTCTCTGGAGGGCACCTCCTGCATCAGCCCTCCTGCCCCACCCTCCCTCTGCAGACTGGAGAGGAAGGGACTGGGCCTGAGGGCCTTCAGACTACAGAGCAGAATACCAGACTCCCACCCCAACCCAGGGATTCTTCCCCGGAAGCTGTGTCTGGGGAGTCCCCTGGCATTGACTATGAAGCCAGGCACTCCTGCCCATCCTTGGGCACTGAGAACAACTATCCCACCTGGTCACAGTGCTGCTTTCTCTGACATCTGGAAAGATTTTGAGGAGAGCCAGAGTCAATTACCCACCAAGGGAGCATGAAGCCGCTAGGCTTCCACAAAAAACCTCTTCACAAGCTCTGAGCAGAGGCTGGATACAGCGGCACATGCCTGTGATCTCAGTTACTTGGGAGGTTGAGGCCCAAAGATCATAAGCTTGAGCCAGTCTAGGCAACTCAGAGACTCCATGCCAATGTTAAAAGGGCTGGAGGCATAGCTCAGGGGGAGGGCGCTTGCTCAGCATGCACAAGGCTCTGACGCCAGCACTGACACAAGGAGCATCCAGGCCCAAAAAGAGCACAGCAGGGGCCACTGTCACAGGCACTTTTCCTGGGCAATCTGTTCCTACTGGGAAATGAACTGCAGATCTCTCACAAGACATCAGGTCTCACCTAGCTCAGGTACAAGTGGAAATGGGAAGCTGTTACCAAACAGGGCCCGAAGCTGCAGCCGTGGCAGCAGGGCTGCTCCCCAGAGTCACTAATCTCTAGAGGTGAAGCTTACTCCCAGGCTGATGGGCACAGACCCCTTCCAGCGAGGTGAGCCCAGCAGCAGGCAAAGGCCCAACCACAGCAAGGGTCAGCACAGGCTGGGGAGGCCCCCTTGGCCATGCCAAGCCGCATCCCGCCCAGACCATTTCCTCCTCCTCCCGCAGACTGCATGCATCTCCTGCCACGGGCTGTCAAACTGGCAAAAAACAACTAGTGGCCCCTGAAACCTTCATACATGCGTTGGTCACAAAGAGAATAAACGTGTAGTCCCATAATAGCATGGCTTCTACCAGCAAACCCACCGAGGGAGGAGGAAGCTAGGGAAATCGGAAACAGGAGGGCAGTAGGAACACAGTGATCTGTGATCTAGAAGGTCATTTATGCAGAAAGTACACAAGGAGACTTAAGTGTCATATGTTACAAGATCCTCTGGGTGCTGGAGTTTCTGAGTCTCTATTCCTTCCCAGGCACTTCTGGTCTTTGTCCTCAGAGGCTTCATCTGAAGTTGCTCCTGGGGGGATCCTAGAGGGTCTTGTGTGTGCTTCCCGGAGTCCTCGCAGGGCCTCACGCTGATTCCCGTCCTGCTGTCTTGTGTGCTAACAGGGCCACAGGCGTGCTTCCTTGTGTCTGCACAGGGTTGAGCCAGGTGTCCACTGCTGGACTAAATGAGGACCATGGCTTCTGTCGAGGTCACACTGGTCTGAGGCGGAGGACGTGGCAATGGGTGCAGGGCTCTGGCCACCTGGCACTGTCTTGGGACACGCACACTTACCTGGGTAGCTGCAGTGCCAGGCTGCCTCACCAACATGCACCTGCCTGTGAGTCTTACCTTATGTACACTTTTGGGGTTCTCCAGCCAAGCACAGTACATCTCCTCCACATAGTTCGAACTAGTCCCACTCAGAAAGGGCTCAGCAGCAACCGGGGCAGAGTAGCACCGGATTTGTTGGAACGTCCTAATGGCTGCTGGTTTGTTTTGTGAAAAAGTCTTAACAGTCTGGGAGGCCGTCAACGGCCTCAACTTAGCAGCACAAGTCCTTAAGTGAAACATGTTTGTCCTGAAGCCTTTCACAATGTCCTGTTCAAAAAAAGAGAGAGAGCAAGAAAGTTTAAAGGGAGAACTATCAAACTTTTAAAAAGAATACAGGAAAACACACTCTCTGCCTGTTGAAGAGAATTCTAGCCTGCCTGAAGGCTCACAAAGGTGCCCAAACCCATGTGACTATGTAACATTGACACACACACTCGCTCCCTACTAGAACCCTGCCCTGGCCAAGTGAGTCTACAGTTCAGAGCTGGGTGAACCCAAGCTGCAGCATTCAGGGGGGCTCTGGACAGCAAATAGATGGAAGGCTCTGACTCATGCTAAGTTGATGATGGTCCCAGGAAATGATGCAAACCTAGGAGGCAGGGCCTGGGGCAAGTGAGTGGGTCACTGGGACTCAATCTCAGGGACAATGACGCATCTCCAGCCCCTTCCTCTGGGGCTCTCTCTGCTTCCTGGCTGCTGTGAGGTGAACAGTTCCTCTGCCACATGTTCACCACGATGTACACCCCAGGCCACAGACTGAAATCTCTGACCTTTCCTCCCTCCAGCAGTCCCAGATGTCTGCCATAGGGACAAGAGGCTGAGTAACCCCAGGGGAGGTAGGTGTGCAGTTATAGACATCATTGTCTACACTTACAAAGTTTAAAATTAAACCAGGTGTGCTGATGCATGCTCAAGGGTCATGCTCCAGGGGCTGAGGCAGGTGGATCGAAAGACCCCAGATTGGGAAACCTAGTGATTTACTGAGACCTTGTCTCAAAATTAAAAATTTTAGCAGCTGGGGATTTAGCTCAGCAGCATAAGTGCCTGCCTGGCAAGAGTGAGGTCGTGAGTTCAATCCCCAGTACAATAAATAAATAAATAAATAAATAAAAATTTTAGATGCCTGGGAATAGAGCGTGAAGGCCCTGATTGTTCAATTCCTATTACTGCTCCCTCAAGTTCAAAACTAGTTAGAATGGTTTGACAGATATATGACGTTCTCTACATTCATACATTGTACAAAACATCTGCCAAAAAGGTAACAAGGATAATTTAGGATTAGGAGTAATCACAGAATGCAAGTAAGTTTTCTAATTAGAAACTACAGCGTACTTGCTATACTCACAGTATTCTGGAGAAATGAGAGAAATGCTTCACTTACCTGTATGTAATTTAACCTTGAGAAGTAACTACAGAAAAAGCCCTCAAGCTGTGAGTAAAGGAGTCATGCACAACAGGCCAGGGACCCAGGGCAGCTCTCCCAGGTGAGGAAGAGAGGTGCACAGGGACCGGAAGGGCTTCAGGCACACAGCTCCCAGGACAGCCTGCCTGGGGCTGCCGCCTGACAGTGGTCTGGGGCTGGACCAGGACCAAGGAGAGGAGCAGGTGGCTCTGCAAGACTAAACTGCAGCACAGCTGGTAATCACCCGGTGGAAACCCACACACTCTCTAGAAGGTTCTGCTGTACTGCCCGCCAAAGTCTCTACTTCCTCACGTTTCCCTAAGGTCACAGGACTCCAGCAGCGGAGCCAGGATCCCAAGCCAACCTCCCTGACAGCACAATCCCTCCTCTGCCCCATGGCAGGCAGGCACTTGTCTAAAACCCAGTTCTCCCGGACTGGACAGAGGTGGAGGCTGAGTCACGGGGCAGGAAGGTCGAAGGAGCATGTAGGACAGGGGCAGGAGAGGTCTAGGCAGACACAGTGATGGCCTGCTTAATCTAACATATAATCCTCTCTCAAACTAGCCACCTTAAATGGATCACGGAGGCACATGCCTGTCACCCCAGCACTTAGGAGGCTGAAACAGGGAGATCGCCTCAAATTTGAGGCCAATCTGGACTACAGTGAGTCCCTGTCTCAAAAACCAAACAAGTGACAATAACAAAAACTTCAAGCCAACTAGCTAGGCACAGTGGCACATAACTATAATCCCAGCATTCAGGAGGCTGAGGCAGAGGATTGCCACAACTTCAAGGTCAGCCTGAATAACATACAAATCTTGTCTCAAAAAAAAAAATCATCTGATAAAGAAGTTATATATCAGGGCTGGGGATTTAGCTCAATGGCCTAAGTATGCTTGCCTGGTAAGCATCATGAGTTCGATCTCCCATACCAAAATAAATAAATAAATAAATAAATAAAAGTTATAGGTCCATCAAAACTTGAAACAGTTCAGAGACAGCTGAGGATACACCCCAGTGGTAAAGAGCCTGCCTAGAATGTACAAGGTCCTGGGTTCAATTCCTGGTAGTGGGAGAAAACAAAAAGCTCAGGACTCAGGAGATGAGGAGGGGAACAGAATGCCTTTCTCTGAGAGGCCTGGCTGGCAAAGGGCAACCAACTCAGCACAAGAGGCCTTGGAGGAGAGTCCTGGCTTCAGGTTCAGGCCAAAAGGCTGGGGTGGGTTGTGTGCCTCCTGGCCTGACGCCTCCCTGCTCATCAATTTGTCTCCAAGCAGGTGTCCTTACACCTCTCTTGGTCTGGGGATTTAGCTCAATGGCATAAACGCCTGCCTGGCTAGCACAAGGTTGTGAGTTTGATCCCCAGTGCCAAAAAAAAGTCTGAAATTACACCTCTACTCCAGGGCTGGGGGTGTGGCTCAGTGGTAGAACCAGGCTTGGCATGCTTGACACCCTGTATTCCATTTCCAGCACCACCACAACAAAATACATTATGAGCTGGATGTGGTGGTGCAAGCCTCTGGAGGCTGATACAAGGAGGATCATTTGAGTTTTAAGATCAGCCTGGTCAAACCGGGTATGGTGATGCACGCCTGTAATCCCAGCACTCAGGAGGCTGAGGCAGGAGGAAGACCGCCATGAGTTTGAGGCCAGGCTACAAAGTGAGCTTAAAGCCAGCCTGAACTGCATAGTAAAACTCTTGTCTCAAGCCTGGGATTTAGCTCAGCAGCATAAGCGCCTGCCTGGCAAGCGCAAGGTCGAGAGTTCAATCCCTGGTAGAAAACAAAACAAAAAAAAACTCTTGTCCCAAAAAGATAAAATAGGGGTGAGGATTTAGCTCAGTGGCATAAGCGCCTGCCTAGCAAGCATGAGGTCATGAGTTCGATCTCCAGTACAAAAAAAAAAAAAAAAAAAGCCCTAAATAAATAAATCACTCTGGGCAACATATCCTGTCTCCAAACAAACCAAATAAAAAATTCAAAACTACACCCATTTGCTGAGTGTGGTAATGGACATCTGTAATCCCAGCACTTGTGGAGGCTGAGGCAGGAGGATTTCCATGGTCTGCCAACCTGGGCTACATAAGCAAGTTCAGCCTACACTACATAGGGTGATCCTGGCTCAAACAAACAAACAAACAAGGCCCCAAAAGACCACACCCATATCCACACATACGTAGTGAAGTCTACATGCTCTGAAACTTCCAGAAATACAAAGGTGTCATCACTACAGCCCACCACAACCATGGCCAAGGCCCTTCTCCTTGGCCCAGATCCACTCAGAGGACCCAGAGACATGACAGAGGGCTCCAGGCCCAGTGTCCTCAGCTGGACTCACACACTCAGTGACTCCTGCTCAGAACCTGAGGCTGGGACTACAGGAATGCCCAGCCAGAGATGTAAGGTTTCTGTACTTCAGTAAAACTGGTAAAATGACACCAGTGAACTTGATAAGTTAAATCTATACAATGTAATCGCTAGACAACCAATGAAAAATGCTATGCAGGCCAGGTGTGATGGTGTACACCTGTAATCCGGCACTCAGGAGGCTGATGCAGGATTGCTGTATGAGGCCAGCATGGGCTACATAGTGAGTTCAAGGCCAACCTGAACTACATAGTAAGACCCTATCTCAAAAAAAAAAAAAAAAAAAAAAAATTAATTAAAAAAAATTAAAAAGAAAAAGCTATGCAAAAAGATACACCTCAAAATTATACATGAGCTGGGCATGGTGGTATCTATCTGCAAGCCCAGCTACTTGGGTAGCTAAATCAGGAGGATCCTAAATCTAAAGCCAGATGAGACAACTTTATTGAGACTGTCTCCAAATTGTATAAAGGGCTGGGATATAGCTCAGTGGCAGAGTATAGTACTTGCCTACCACGTACAATCATCAGCATCACCGGAAGGTTAAAAAAAAAAAAAAAAGCAAGAACGTTCCTCTAATCCCAAAACTCAGGCTGAGGCAGGATTTCAAGGTCAAGGTTAGTCTAGGTCACATAGCATGTTCAGGCTGGCCTGGACTACATAGGACTGTCTCAAAACACCCCAAAACAAAGCAGAACCAAACCAAACCAAACCAAAAAAACCCACACAAATACAATTAGGAATTTCAAAATATGTTAACCTCACAGAAAATCAGAAAAAAACTCACAAAAATGAAAAATCCAACCAAGCTTTGTAAATAAGGAGGGAAACAAGGATTGAAGGGAAGGGAGTGGTACAGGAAAAAAAAGGTACCAAGATGTACCACGCAAACATACAAACTCTCTATGGTGAATGTGATCATCATATGTATCTGAATTATACCAAAAAACTTAAAAAATGAAAATTTTTCATTTTGATTTTTCATTTCAGAGTAGTTAGTAAAGAACAAAACGGAAAATACCAGTCCTTATCAATAATTGCATCACATTTAAGTACACACATTAGAAGACAGATGGCACAGGGTAAGGACAGGACCAAACTGTATGCCTATATATAAGAAACTCATTTAGGGTTTTTTTTTTTGTTTTTTGTTTTTTTTTTTTTTTTTTGGTCTTTGAGGCAGGTTTCACTATACCGTTCAGGTGGCCTTGAACTTACTTTGTAGCCCAGGCTGGCCTCAAACTCATGGTGATTCTCCTGCCTCAGCCTCCTGAGTACTGGAATTACAGGCATGTACCACCACACCTGGCAAGAAATTCACTTTAAATGAAAGTAAAAGGATGAAACTAATGTACCAATTAATATTCTAATATTAATCAGAGGAAAGGACCTGTGGCTGACAAAGTAGACTTCAGAGCAAAGGCGATTACCAGAGCAGAGACTTTATACAATGATAAAACGCACACTCTGCAAGAAGCTATAGCAATACTAAATGTGCATGTGCCAAACAAAGAAGCTATGTACTACGAGAAGCAAAGACTATTTATGTATTTATTTACACACAGGGTCTCACTATATAGTCCTGTCCTCAAACTCACTGCAATCCCCTACTCAACCTTCCAAATGCTGGGACTGCAGGCATGCACCACCACATCTGGCAAAAGATGTTTTATAGCCAGACATTTCACACTTGTCTTTGAGCAACAGATAAATCAGCAAGGCTAAGGAAGAACTCAATAATGGCACAAACTAACAACACACCCAGTAAGAACAGGTAATTTCATAACCCTGTAACTACTAAAGAAATTTAACTTGTAATTAAAATGCTCCTGAAAAGCAACATACAAGCCCAGAAGGTTTCACTAGAGAATTCTAAGTATGTAAGGATAAATTAGTTCAAATTCTTTATATCTCCCAGACAATACAAAACAACACACACTTACCCTGATATCGAATCCAAATATGGTAGGAAAAAATAATAGCTTAGACTAATATTTAGGGGTGCAGATTCAAAGCCCCTTCACAAAACATTGCTACATGGCATTTAGTAACACAACTATATACTATGACCTAGTAAGGCTTATTCCAGATAAAGGCATGGAGCCAGGAGTGGTGGCACACACCTGCGACCCCCGCACTCTGGTGGGAGGCTAAGGTGGAAGGACTGCTGTGAACTTGAGGTCAGCCTGGGCTACCGAGTAAGTTTGAGCCCAGCCTCAACTACATAGTGAGACCTTGCCTCAACAAAAAGTCTTCTAGATTAAGTTCTTTTACCTGATGACCACAAGCACAATCCATTAAGACGATGATAAGCCAGACTTCCTCAAAACTAAAAATGTTTATTTTGGGGCTAGGGATACAGCTCAGCAGCACAAGCACCTGCCTGGCAAGCACAATGACAGGAGTTTGATTCCCAGTATCCCCCCCTCAAAAAAAGTAGGAGAAAATGTGTGTAAGCTGCTCACTCAAAAAGGACTAGTACAATTTAGAACATACGAAGAATTCTCAACGGACATGAATAAGGCACCATAGCTGAGATGAATCTCTAGGGAACTTTGATGAGTGGAAAATCAGTCCCACTCCCTTTATTTAGCATTCTTGGCAACAAAATTAGGCAAATGGTGTACTGGTTGCCTTGTTTCCAGTAGGTGAAAGGTTGAGGGCAGAAAGAACATCAGTGTTGATTTTAGCACAAAGACAGTTGTGGTAGCATGAGTCTGTAATCCCGGCAGTCAGAAGGCTGAGGCAGGAGGATAAATGGAGTTGGAGGCCAGCCTGGGCTACACAGTGAGTTCAAGGCCAGCCTGAACTACACAGCAAGACTCTCAACAACAAAAAGGCAACAGCCAGCCAGTTACCCTTTAGATAAATGTTTTGTACCTTGAACTTTACTAATATAAATATCTGCTTGTGATATTTATTTATTTATTTATTTATTGTGCTGGGGATTGAACTCACGGCCTCGAGTGCCAAGCAGACACTTACACCGCTGGGCTAAACCCCCGGCCCAGGTTGTGGTATTTATATAGTTTGGAAAATCTACCACTGGAGAAAAGTGGGGGAAGGAACACAGGAATCTTTTCTTTTCAACACAGGAATCTGCACTAGTTTGTTTTTTGAGACCAGGTCTAGCTATGTGGTTCAGGCTGGATTTGAATCCACTATGTGTTCGAATGCTGGGATTACAGGTGTGCACCACCATGCCCAGCCCCTATTTGTTTTGACTGTATATAACAGCTATGTACGTAGAATTTCTCAAAATTTTACAACACCTAAATTTCCCAATTTTTTTACAATTATTTCAAAAAATAAAAATGGGCTGGGCATGGTGGTGCATGCCCGTAATACCCAGCACTTGTGGGGCTGAGACAGGAGGAGTTCAGTGAGTTCAAAGCCAGCCTTCATAACATAGGTGAGACCCTATCTCAAACTGGCCCCGCCATCAAAAATGGTGTGGGGGGGCGGGGATTTAGTTCAGTGGCTTAATTAAGCGCCTGCCTGGCAAGAGTGAGGTCGTGAGTACGATCCCCAGTACCCTCCCCCCAAAAAAAGGTGTGGGGAAGGGGCTGGGGATTTAGCTCAGAGGCATAAGCGCCTGCTTTGCAAGCGCATGGTCATGAGTTTGATCCTTGGTGCTGAGGATCAAATAAAAAATAAAAAAAAATGGTATGGGGATTTAGCTCAGCAGCACAAGCACTGCCTGGTAGGCGCAAGGTCATGAGTTCAATCTGAGGTTCCAAAAACTAAAAAAAATTAAAAACATAAAAAATAAAATAAAAATGGTACTATAGCTGGGCATGGTAGCACATGACTGTAATCCCAGCACTGGGAAGCTGAGGCAGGAGGATCTTTGTGAGTTTGAGACCAGCCTGGGTTACAAAGTGAGCTCAAAGCCAGCATGAACTGCATAGCAAGACTCTGAAGACAAAAAAAAAAAGAAGTACTGTAAAATAGTACTCACAAAGGAGCTGTCTAACTCATCCTAACACACGAACAAGTAAAACTGAGTGCTCATCACAGTGACAGGCAGGAGGTCCATCTCCACAAACGAACCTGTCTTGGTCTCCCCTTGCACCCAGGCATTAGCTGTGCGCAGCCTACACACACACCTCACTGCAGGTGCACTGCTGGATGTCACACTGCAGATGTGGATGCTCCTGGTCAGCTATAATCCCCGTGCCTGAAGTCTGCGGCTATGGAGTATGTTTGTGTCCTAGGAAAATTCATGTGCTGACACAATAACCTCCCAAAAGGACAATGTTAAGGGTGGGGTCTTTAATAGGATTAATGCCTTTATAAAAGAGGCCTCAAAACTCCCTATCCCTTCTAAGTGTGAGAATATAAGGCAGTCTACAAATCACGAAGCAGGCTAGCACCACACAGAACCTGCGGGCACCTCGACCTTAAAGACTTCCCAGTTTCCAGAACCATGAAAAATGATTTCCAGCCACTGATAATGAAGGGGGGGCATTTAAATGTAATCCAAACCAACAGAAAATGTTGTATAAATATTTCTGAGCGCGCATGGTGGCAGACTCCTGTAATCCCAGCACTCAGGAGGCTGAGGCAGAAGGATCATTGCAAATTCAAGACCAGCCTGAGCTACAACATGAGTTCAAAGCCTGCCTGAAAAGACCCTGTCTCAAAAAGACCCCCCCCCCAAAATCTGAGACTCAAATTAGTCTTTCAAAGTAAGTGAATTGTGCTGGCTACTAACCGAAGAAAGTACAAACTACTGAATTGTAACGTTTAAATGGGTGAACTGTATGCAGAGTGAATTTTTTGTCGACTTATATCTCAAAAAAACTCTTATTCAAAGGGAAAAAGTAATTGAAATGTTAAAAGTATCCTAAAAGAAATTAATGAGACGACAGGCGTGGCGACACACACATGTAATCCCAGCACTCTGGGGAATTGAGGCAAGAGAACTACAACTTCAGGCCCATCCTGGACAATTTAGCAAGTCAGGTAAGACCCTGTCTTAAAAAAATATAAAGGGCTAGGGATATAGCTTAGTGCGAAGACCTCTGGGTCAATCTCCAGTACTACCAAAAAAAAAAAAATTACTATGATCTCTCTCCAGTTTGCCAAGATCCTTCTGAGCTAACTTAGAAAGCAACAATGTCAAATATCTCATTATCAGGTGGATCTACATAACAAATAAATGCGTGACTAGACTGCTGCACCTGGTGCCACTTTAGTCTAACGCCAGTGTACCCGCAATCAGGCTCAAGTGCAGGGCTACCAGAGCAACCACGAAAAAAACCCTAACACAATTCCCTCTGCTGGTATCACCGAAAGAGAAAAGGACAACCTGCGGCAAGCTTGAATCATACAATCGAGGGAAAACCTGAATAAACCCTTTACTTCATCTAGTATCACCAACTTTGGAGGTCATGTCCCTAAGCAGTATCCTCCCAAGGACTCCAGCTGACATCTCTGCCACGGAGGGGGAGTTACAATGCTAAATTGTCCAGAACCCTAAGACCTTCTCAGTCTATCTCAAGCTGGTGGCCTTCCTTTCTGGGGGCCTGTACAAATGTATGATAAGTGACCTTCGGAGTCCAAAGGACCTAGAGCTTCAATCCTAAAATGCTCACGGCCGCCATCTTCCGGACATGCGCACAATGAGCCGGAAGTGGGTCTGCGCGGGCGCGGACCACCGGGCACCGCCCCTTCCCCACACCCTGACCACTTGCTCACTGATGCAGCCAATGCCCCTACCCCCGCCCTCAGGGAAGCAAGCGACTAAACTTCCGAAATTTGTCACTTCTGGGTTTGGCACTGTACCTGGCTCGAGGTCAGGTCCCCACTACATCCCAGCGGCTATCACACACCCTTGGCAAGAGAAAGGGCGCCCGAGAGCGTATACACAAGCGGGCTTTCCCCCTCCCAGGTGCTACCTGCCCCGGGAGGCAGGTGGGGCTGAGGTAGCCGCCAAGGTCGAGCAGCCTGGTCCAGGACGGCGGCTCCCCAGGACAAAGGGACGCCCGGGCAGGAGGACACAGCCCCACGGAGCCCGCCATGTGACTCCGCCACGACCTTGGGGTCACCCCGGCCGCTGCGCCGCAGCCCGCCAGGCGCCTGCAGCCAATAGCGTGCCACTCCGCGCCCCGCACGACCCCCCCTGGCGCGCGCCCTCGCCCGCCAATGCCCGCCCGGCGGGCGGCCCCCGCTGCACCACTCGCTACCACGCCTGTCAGTCAAGCCCCGTCTCCGCCCACCACCACCGCCCTCCGTCTGCCTCCCTCTGTCCAGCTCCACTCCCGTCACCTCAGCGCCCGCGGACCCAAGGACAGGGCGGCCTCAATCTCGGCTGGGACCTCCAGGTGGTAAGCGTCTAGCCAGCCGGCACTGACCCACTCCCAGCTGCAACGCGCAGTTACCTGTCTCCCGCTCTGCTCCACCCGAATGAGACGCAGAGTCCCCACTCCCGGGAACCAAACTCTCAGCCCCGCCCCGGCGTGTGACGTCAACACGTAGTCGGCCCTCAGCACAGAGTCCCGCCCCTTTCGCTGGGTGGGGGTTGTGACGTCACAGAATGTGGACGTCACGGCGCAGACCCGCCAATATCGAAGCCACTCTGGGCAGAGCGGGTAAGGGTTGCTGTCGCACTTGGAGAGGCCCCGGAGACACATTCCGGTGTAGTTTCCTGCAGTGACTAACGCATTATGTTAGGAAACTGGTAATGAAGTTTGGGTTCATGTGAAATGTTTCACAGCGCAAAAATAGGTTGACGTTGGGTGTGATGGTGCACTCGGGAGGCTGAGGCAGCAGGGTTGCAGCAAGCGCGAGGTCAGCTTGCGCTCCATGGTAAGTTCAAGGCCACCGTCTTGTCTCAGAAAAAAAAGCCTACTGTATGTGGATCGCCAGCAGACGGAAGGACAAAGGACAGTGCTCTTAATCAACATAATTGTTTGTCCATGTAAGACATAAGCATCTGAATCTGGGCCAGGATTTAGGCCAAGGCTGTGCCGCCCTCCCGTGGGTGTGACACAGCAATTGCCAAAAGGAAAAGGTAAAGTCTGTGTGGGTTTGTTTGTTTGTGGTTTAATTAATTAATTAATTAATTATTTTTGCAGTACTGGGATCAGATCCAGAGCCTTCACACGCGGTGCATCCCCAGCCCATTTTAATTTCGTTCAATAAATTGCCCAGCCTGGGCTCAAACTTGCCAAATTCCTACTTCAGCTTGCCAGAGTGCAAGGACTGTTGGGAGTTTGAGACCAGCCTGGGCTACATAGTGAGGTCATGGCCAGCCTGAACTGCATAGTGAAACCCTGTCTCAGAACGACAAAATATTAAAATTAAAATTAAATGGGTGCGACCCCAAGCATCACCAAAAAATAAAACTATGGTTAAATATACATATACTAAGAAATTGGCATTTTATCTATGCAACTCAGCGACATTAATATCGTTCACAACACTGTGCAACCAGCACAACTATTTCCAAAACTTTCTTACCCCAGCCTCGTGGCCCATGCCTGTATTACCATCCCTGGGGAGGCTGAGGCAGGAGGATCACTGCGAGTTCGAGGCCAGTCTGGTTTCCATAGTGAGTTTGAGGCAGCCTGAACTACACAGTGAGACCCTGCTCCAAAAATAAAAATAAAAACGCTCATCATTCCAACCAGAAACTGTTAGCAATGAGTTCCAATTTCCCTTCCTCTTCCTTGTTAGTTCTTTATACTTCCTAGCTTTATAAATTTGATTAGTTACTTTGCATGAGTAGACTCACACAGTATTTGTCCTTTTGTTCTGGCTTACAACACTCAGCATAATATCAAGGTTTGTCCCTGTTGTAATATAGATCAGAACTTCATTCCTTGACATGGGTAAATAATATTCCATGGTATATATATACCACAATTTGTTTTATTTCTATTTTTTGTTTATTTATTTTTGCAGTCCTGAGGATTGAACCCAGGACCTTTACACCCTACTACATTCCAAACTCTTATTTTTTCTGCTTTTTATTTTTTAAGACAGGATCTTGTTAAATTGTTCATGCTGGAGTCAGTCTTGTGACCCTCCTGCCTCAGCCTCAGAGTACATGGATTCCAGGTCTGTGTGCCATCATGCCCAGCGTGTAATTGTCAGTCATGGATAGAATATCCAGTAATGGCAGGCATAGAGGGAAGGCTTTCAGTCTTTCACCATAGAATATGCTGTTTATTGTGAACTTTTCATTGTTTGTTTGTTTTGAAGTACTGGGGATTGAGCTCAGGGCCTTTGCATTGAACTTGTCCATTTTGTAAATTTTAGATTTTGAAACAGGGTCTCCTTAAATTTCTGGGGCTGGGCTAGAATTTGTGATCCTCCTACCTCAGCCTCCCAGGGTACTTGGAATACAAGCATGTACTACAGTGCCTGGATCGCACATGTCTCTTAAAATGTAAAGAAAATTCCTGCTGGGTGTAGTGGTACACTCCTGTAATCCTCAGGAGACTGAAGCAGGAGGATTGCTGAGAGTTAGACCTCAACCTGGGCTACTTAGTGAGACCTTGTCTCAAAAGACCTCCACAAAAGTTAAATAAATAAATTCTGGGTCAGGGGTGTAACTCAATGGTAGACCATTTGCCCAGCACATATGAAGCCTTGGATTCAATCCCTAGCTCTGAAGGGGAAAAAAAAGCAATAAAAGGAAAGAATAAATAGCAAATTTCCTTGCAATCATAGTTTTAGTGTTCTTAGTGGTACTAAAAGTTTTAGTGATACATAGTTTTTTAGTGGTCATGAATGGAGATTGGATTGTGTCAGATTTCCCTTCCTCAGTAATTGATTTTTTGTTTTTTTGTTTTTTTTTTTGAGACAGGATCTCGATATACAGTTCAGGCTGACCTTGAATTCACTATGTAGCCCAGGCTGGCCTCAAACTCACGGCAATCCCCTGCCTCAGCCCCTCAGTAATTAAGATAATCAGGCATTTCTCCTTTTTTTCTAAAGGTGTTCTAATGTGATTTTAAAAAACAAAAATACTGTGAGTTTCTAATAGCTAAATCTTGGAAACAATCCAAATGACCATCAACCAATGACTGGATAAAGAAGATGTGACTTTTTTATACAGTAGAGTAGTGTCTGCCATAAAGAAGGATAAGCTTGAGACATTTCTAGATAAATGGATGGACCTTGAGTCCATATTCTTAAGTGAAATAAATTGGGCACACATGTTCAAATATTGCAAAGGTTTCTCTGGTTTAAGAAACTGAAAATAGCCAGCATAGTGGCGCACTGCTGTAATCCCAGCACTTGGGAAGCTGAGGCAGGAGGATCATTTACAAGTTTGAGACCAACCTGGGCTACAAAGTGAGCCCAAGGCCAACCTGAACTGCATAGTGAGACCCTGTCTCAAAAAGACCAAAAAAAAAGGGCCGGGGATTTAGCTCAGTGGTTTAAGTGCCTACCTGGCAAGCGCAAGGTCGTGAGTTCAATCCCCGGTACCAAAAAAAAAAAAAAAAAAAAAAAATTAAATATGGACTGAAATGTATAATAGATAGTGGGAAATGGAAAGAAAATGTTCAAATGAGAAGAACAAAGGAGGGAGGAAAGGAAAGAGGGGAAAAGGAAACAAAAGTGATAAAGATAAGGACTAGAGCAAGCAAAAGGTCCTGAGTTCAACTCCTAGTACCAAAAAAAAAAAAAAAAAGGGATAAAATGGAAACAAAGATTTTATAAATAAGATGGTGGGGGACAGGCTGGGGTTATAGTTCAGTGGCATAAGCACCTGCCTGGTAAGCACAAGGTCCTAAGTTTGATTCCCAGTGCTAAAGAAAATAAGGCAGGGAAGAAGAGGGGAAGGGAGAGGAATAGGAAAAAAAGATATATCATGTACAGGTTCAAATTCCCTATGATGAATCTGATCATTCTGTATATCTAAAATGTACAAATACAAAGGAAAAAAAACATGGCACCCAGTGAGGTTTAAACTTTGGACCAATTCTTAAAAAAAGAAACGAATCCTGTGAACACTGCTGCCAAGTGCCATTTTATTACAGACAGCTGAGACAGGTAAAAATCTGGGCAGTCACACAGGGCTTGACTTTCAGGAGTCAGTGCTAAAGATGAAAACTCATACAGCCATGACGAGAGGTGCATGTGTTGGAGGCCAGATCTTTGTCTCAAAAAAAAAAAAAAAGCCAAAATGAACAGGCCTACGGGCCTCCCCTAAATTATGATCAGTCACCCTAGTGGGTGAACAAGACTCCCTGATTCAGCTTTTCCTAAAAAAGTCCTTGTTCTTTCTATCCACACTTGCCACATGACTTGCTTCCCCATCAGATCAATATTACCTAAGCAGCTATACTTGTAACCTTATTAGTTGATCATAGTTTTGTTCTACGTTATATCCTCTTCGTGATTTTTCTCTGTAAAAGTTACTTTATAAAATGGGGTCTAGAGCAACCCATTTTTTGGGTCCCCTCCTATCTCTCAGGAACCATCTGTTTCTCTCAAGAATATTTTCTACTGGGCCAGAGATTTAGCTTAGTGGCTTAAGCGCCTGCCTGGCAAGCGTGAAGGTGTGAGTTCAATCCCCAGTACCAAAAAAAAGAAAAAAAAAAGATTTTCTACTTTTTTTGGGGGGGGGTATCAGGAATCCACCTTAGGACCTTGCATTTGCCAGGCAGGTGCATGTGCAGCTGAGCCACATCCTGGGCCCCAATATTTCCTATTCTTAACCTCTGTTGTTCCTTAAAATTCATTCTTTACTGTTGGAAAACACAAACTCAGCATATATAACATCTGGCAGGTTAAGAGTTATGTTTATTTCCTCTGTATCAATGTGATGGAAAGGCAGGAGTCTTCAATATGAAAAGCAAGCCAGGTGCAGTGGTGCATACCTGTAATCCCAGCACTCAGGAGGCTGAAGCAGGAGGCTTGCTGTCAGTGAAGAGGCTACCCCGGGCTACATAGTAAGACTTTGTCTTAAAAAAGAGAACGAAGCAATGCGTGGCACCTTGGTAACTGGGTGTGACAACCTTCAGGTTGCTCAGTGCAGTTGGTTGTGAGTTGCAGTTGAGAGAAGGTGTGTTTTAGTGTGCTATAAATCACAGATGCTGTGCTCGCTTCCGCAGCACATATACTAAAATTGGAACGACACAGAAGATTAACACGGCCCCTGTGCAAGGTTGACACGCAAATGTGTGAAGCATTCCATATTTAAAAAAAAAAATCACAGATGCTGAACAACGCCTTAACATGAGATTCTGTTTCACATTACAAAAAACTGCTAAAGAAATACATGAAATGTTACATTTAGTGTGCGATGCTGCCGCAGTGACATAAGTGCTGTGAGTGATTTCACAGTGGCTGTGAACCAGCTGAACGGAGGTCCTTCCACAGGAGAAACCCTAGAAGATTTTGAAAGACGAAGTGAAATGATTGGATCAAACAGATGACAGACTGTTAGGGAAACTTGTGGAATCTGAACATCTGGTCCTGTGCACAGCATTTTAACAGTGATTTGAACCTGGGCAAGGCAGTGGGATATTCTGTCCACGGTTTTGACCATGTTCATTGGTTTCACCAGCACTGTATGGCAGTGCTGCTCCCAGACTCCCAACTTTTAGGTGCTGTCATCACCAGAGATGAGGCTTAGATCTGTGGTTATGATCCTGAGACCCAATTTTAGAGTTCTCAGTTGGAAACCACCAGTTCTCATGCCCCGCTCCCAAAAGCATTAAGATCCAACATCAAATTGAAGTTTTGGGGTACAAACTGAATTTGTACCCCAGAACACTACAGTGAACTCTGAATATTACAAGGGCATATTAGAGTGTTTAGATGATGGGCGCTGGTTGTGGTGGTGCACATCTGTGATACCAGCATTCAGGAGGCTGAGGCAGGAGGATCACTGTGAGTTCAAGACCAGTTGAACTACATATTGAGACCCTGTCTCATAGATGTAGCTGGGCTACAGCTCAGGATGTAGCTGGGCTGGGGATGTTACACCCAGGGGTGGACAGCTCACACCACTGCTTTGCTGAAAACAACCCCCCCACCATCCTAAACCAGATGCCAATAAAGAACTAAAGAAAGGCAAAGTTCAGTGTAACAAAAGACAGTTTATATGGGGAGAAAGATGGAAAAGAAAGTGGGTGGGCCGCTACTGTGAGTAGGGCTCAGGCTTCAGAGCCGAAAGCCTACGAGCTCTTATCCCTGGCTCCTTTTATTGGAGACTGGTGTCTTTCCCATTCCCAGGTGTACCTGCTGACATCTGATTTGTTCCTGGGCCTGTCTTGGACCCTAACCTAGGCCCCCTGACCATTTGGTTTCCTGCTTGGCTTTCTTAGGAAGGGAGATTACGTCATGATTAAGTAAAGGGGATGCGTGTACATGTGTGTATCTGGTGCAATGTTACACTGGTGCCAAAGTGAGAATGTACGTGCATGGGCATTTACTGGGTTCAGTACTTTCTGTATTTTAGCCTGCACAACCCCATTGGCTAAATATTCTGATCTATAAATAACCACTTAGATTTACCTGTTGCTTATATAGTCTCCCAGGGTGTCTTCAAACAAGAACAAACGCCAGGTAAATTTACTATGTGCTCTCTTCTGTCCCTTACTTTTTAAATTTAACTATATTTTTGGGGGAGGCTGAAGCAGGAGGATTGCTGTGAGTTCAAGGCCAGCCTGAGACTTTTTTTTTGGTACTAGGGATCAAACTCATGACTGCGTGCTTGCAAGGCAGGCACTTATGCCACTGAGCTAAATCCCTGACCCCCCCCAACCTGAGACCCTATTAATAAAAGAAACCCTATTTCAAGAAAGACAAACACTAAAAAAAAATTCTTCATAGAACTCTTTCTGTGCCTCCTCACTTATCTTAGCTGCAGAACTGCATGGTGGAATCTACTTTAGGGTAGTGCCTCCTGTTCCCTGTGGATTGGCTGGAGCAGCCCCTCTGGACTGCAGGAGCCAGAGTGGCTTCATTCAGGTGCCAGGTTTGCCTGAGTGGGTAGGACCTCCTGGCTGCTGGGTGGTAATAAGGAAAATGGACCAGGGACTTGCCTGCTGTGCAAGGCCGTGGGCTCAACCCCTACCCCCAAAGGAAAAGAAATCAACCACTTTTAAGGGTAAGATTCAGTAGTGTGAAGTGCATTTACACTGCTATGAATCAGATGCCCAGAACTTTCTCATTTTGTTATTCTGAAACTCTGTACCCATTCAGCAGTTCTTCAGTCCCACCTCCTGACCATGGTGACCATAATTTTGCTTTCTGCTGCTACAGTTTTGACTATTACTATTATTATTATTGTTTTGAGATGGGGTCTTGTTCTGTAATTCAGTCTGTTCTTAATTTACTATGTAGCCCAGGCTAGCCTTGTACTCACAGTGATTCTTCTGCTTCAGCCTCCCAAATGCCGGTATGATAATCATGCTCCACCACACCCAGGTTGACTGCTTTAGATACCTCATAAAATGGAATTGTACAATATTTGCCTGCCGGTGACTTTTATTTTATTTTGGCCGTACTGGGGAATGAACCCAGGATATTCATTTTGCTGCTAGATTATACCTCCAGCCACTTTTTAAATTTTATTTTAAAAGGGAGTAAAATTAAACACAACAAAACAGAACACAATGGGACATAAGAAAGCATAAATTTCAAAGCTAGACAACCAGAGATCTTCACTATCTGTCATATTGTCTCTTGTTTTCTTCTAAATGGTTGTCCTTATCTTTGCATACGGAGAGCTCATACTAAATAACATAGCTAATCTTTTCACAAGATGTGTAGTTCACTGGCTCCCATTTGCTAGGCAGAGGGGAGAGGGAGGTGGGACACGGGATGGGGACAGGATGATATGAGATGTCTGATTCTCAGCCCACACGCAGGCAGGATCACAGTCGCCCCACCAGAGACGGGAAGAGTTCCTTGTTCTCCTGGCACCCCGAGTCAACCACACTGTGCAGGTCCTGATGCGCCAGGGTCTCTTTCCTACGGGCCGCCAAAGTCTGCCACACTCTCAGCCACCCCCACAGAGGGGAGGAGCTCCTTGTTCTCCCGGTACCCCGAGTCAACATGGTGCAGGTCCCAGTGCGCCAGGGTCTCTCTCCTTTGGGCCGCCGAAAGTCTGCCATCCAGCCATTTTTTGAGACAAGGTCTTGCAAAGTCCCTAATTAACCAGGTTGGGTTGAACTTGTGACTGTCTGGACTCAGCCTTATTTTCTTCTTTTTCTATTTCTCCTCTTCTTCCCTCCTTTAGCTACTGCTGCCACTGCTGCTGCTTCACATTTTTTTTTCTTTGTGCGTGTGCATGTGTGAGCTATTGGGGGTTGAACCCAGGAGCACTCTTCACTGAGCTATATTTTAGGCCATTTAAAAAATTTTTACTTTTGAGTCAGGTGTGGTGGAACACACTTGTAATCTCAGCACTTGGAAGGCTGAGGCAGGAGGGTCACAGAATTTGAGGCCAGTCTGAGCTCAAATTTTTGAGCCTCCTGTCTCAGCCTCCCTTTTCGTCTCCCTCTGTAAGAAAAAGAAACTTAAAAGTGGCCCATTTTTTGAGATAAAATAAACTGAGTGAAAAATCACTGGCAGTTTTGTAACTGCCAACAGAGCTCATGCATTTGGAAGAGTCTGGCAAGCAGGACCTTGAGGGAAAGACAAAAACAATGCACAAGAGAGCCTCAGTAGAAGGTAGGCATGTGTAATTGGTGTGATCTCAGGCTGTCTGAAACATCTGCTTCCTGGAAAGTCCCAAAATGAAGAACAGACAATGCTATAAACGAGTCCAAATTCGCTGTGATGGGGGCGGGGAATTCACAGGCGCTGCTAGAGAAGATTGTACCTCCCCTAGTGCTCAGCCAGTGGGAAGGGACCTACACGATAGGTTATAAATTCTTTGCTGTGTTCTTTTCCCTCAGACACCAGTTTTGCAAGTCTGATTCCATTAAAGCTTGGCTCTTGCTGTTTTTGCTACTTTTAGAAACAATTTTGGGGTGAGATGTTGAATCAGTTTTTTTTTTTTTTTTTGTACCAGGGATCGAACTCACAACCTTACGCTTGCCAGGCAGGTGCTTATGCCACTGAGCTAAATCCCCAGCCCATTTATATGTTCTTGATAGTAATCTTTTGAGGAAAAAGTGGATTGTCTCTTCACTCTATTGGTGGTTTTTCTTACTGTGCCAAAGCTTTTTTTTTTTTTTTACCTCTAATATTATTTTTTATTTCAAAAAGCAAAACAAAAAAGGATAGAAATGAAACAGAATTTCAAAAAAATAGTAGGAAATTGACACTAGTTAATATATTGCATATTGTTATCTTAGATGTCGTTGTCCAGGTTACAAGATAGAGGCACAAATAATGACCACACAAACTGTTCTCTTTGATGAACTAACAGATTAGTAGTATAGTTATCTATCTTGCATACAATACATACATGCATTTATATATGTATACCTACATGCGTATAATCTTTTTTTATATTCTTACATACTTTTATAAATAAAGCTACCTCCAAATCTTCTTTCCCCTTTTCTCTTCTGCCAGTCATATACTATTTAAATCTCACTGTTGTCTTTTCTTTCCTCTTTAGTCTTCAGAATTGAATTTTATATTAGTCTAGTTTTTCTCATTTCTATTTAATCTAATAGAATGCCCACAAATGTTCTGTGTTTTTTTACTTATTTGTTTTTGGTACCAGAAATCGAATTCACTGCAAAAGCTTTTCAATAACATGACATCCCAGTTGTTGGTTCTTTGCGCCGTTCTTGTGCAATTGGGGTTTTGTTCATAGTCTTTGCCTACACCAGTGTCTTCAAGAGTTTTACCTTACTCTATCTTCCAGAAGATTTAATGCTTCTGTTTTATTTATTTTTATTATTATTATTTTTTTGGTACCTGGGATTGAACTCACAACCTCACGCTTGCCAGGCAGGCGCTTAAGCCACTGAGCTAAATCCCCGGCCCAATGCTTCTGTTTTAATATTTAGATCTTTGGGGCTTAAGCTCAGTGGCTTAAGTGCTTGCCTGGTAAGCGCAAGGCCGTGAGTTCAATCCCCAGTACAAAAAAAAAAAATAGATCTTTGGTTCATTCTGAATCTTAGCTTAGTGCATGGTAAAAGATATAGGTCCTACTTTAATCTTCAGCATGTGCAGAGCCAGTTTTTCCAGCTCCATTTATTAAAGAACCTATCTTCTAGTGAATGTGTTTCATTGTATATCTGGTAGTTCTGTGTCTGATTCCTTCAAACTTATTTCCTATTTTTGTTTTACTATTTCAGGCAGCAGTCATCCTCAAGGGTGAGTTGTTTCTGTGTCCCTGGATTTAAGGTGCAGGTAGTTAATCCAGATCATCCCATTTCGAAATCTGCAATTATACCTGCAGAGATCTTTTTCCTAAGGTCACATTCAAAGGTTGTGACAATCACACATGGATATAGCTTTTGGGGACCATCATACCCCTCCTTGCCTGCCTCATGCTCCACATTGACACATTTTTTAAAAAAACTTTTTTATATTTATTAGCCCATGTTTGCAGTGTCATGTTCACATTTTTCCTGGGGAGTTGAACATGTATACACACACTTGAATTCTTATTTGCCCTTCCTCTTAAATAGTTCTGCTCACCTTCTTTTTATTGACTTATGTTTCTTGACTCCATGCGGACAAAGACTTTTGTGTTTCAGTGAGCATTGTGATCTCCTTAGAACAGCAGCTGCCACAAATGTCTGTGTACCATATATTGGTTCCTTGCGCAAAGGAAGGTGTGGCCAACCTAGACAAAGCCTACACAAAGACTGGCCACAACTACCCTGGTACCCCACTTCCCTTGGGGATTGAACCCAAAGCCTTCATATTGAGCTGCATTTTCAATCTTTTTGTTTTGTTTTGTTTTTTGAGACAAGGTCACACTATACAAATCAGGCCGGCCTTGAACTCCATGAAGCCCAACCTGGCTTCTCACAGCGATCCTCCTGCCTCACATCTTGCAACCTTTTTAAATTTTCATTTTGAGACATGATCTCGCTAAGTCACTAAGTTGCCCGGACTGGTGTGAACTTGGGATTCTGAGATGGCAGCTGGAATGGTAGGCTTTTAGCACTGTGTCAGCTGCTCCACCACCTTTGAGGGGATAAATATTTGGACCTATGGAATTAGGTTATCTAAATAGTATCCAACAATACTCACGCCTGGAAAACCAGCACCCAGATGGCTGAGGCAGGAGGATTGCGTCAGAGGGTAAGTTAATTGCATTTGTTTTTGTTTTCAAAATATGAAGGATGTGTGGGGGGGTAATGAAGCTTGGGGGTTGGAGAATGAGACAGAGCTGTGAAGGGATCGCTCACACCCGAGTTCCCTATAGAGGTGACAGAATCATCGCGGGGTAAACCTGAGCGCTGTATGCTGGCGTTTCAGCAGGCGAAAGCGAGCTAAAGCAAGCTAAATGCTGCGCTCTGCAAGCCGGGATATTTTCTGCCAAAGGCCAGCCAGCCTCAGCGTCTCACAAAGGATCCCAAACTCTTATGGGAAGGCTCACGGCCCATTCTCACTTTGGGTAAACAGGCGGCAGGAAGCACACCGATGGGTTCTGCCAGCTTGAAGCTTAATTATCTCTAACATGATATCCGCCCAACTTGGCACCAGCCCGGAAAACTGCAGCAAATCTTTCCAAAAGTTCCTTCCCGAAATAAACCTCCCGCTCCCTTTTCGCGCGTGCGCCAAGCCCTCCAATACCAAGACTCCACAACAGCCCAAGCCTCTTTCCCCAGCGCAACTACGTAAAAGCCGTTCCCCAGCGCCCCCTCCCTTTTTTTGAGGGAACCCTGCACTGTTCTGCATCCTCCTATGAAATAAAGGCCTCTTTCTATCTCCCCGTTTGTCTCTCAACTGCGCTGAAAATCCTAACACATATCAGACACGCCAGGAAAAACACCCCGGTCCTCTATTTGCCATGCGAGGAACAGGTGCCTCAGCTTGGAAATAAGTCTCCCAGGTCTTCCCAGAATCACAATCCCCTGGTTCCCGCGACCCTGGGCATGCGCAGCACGAAGGACTTGGGGGGGGGGGACAGGCAGCACTGCGCAGGCGCTTTCTCCCCTGTTTCGGCGTCTCGGGAGCAGTACGCAGGCGCAGAGCAGTAAGCGACTTCCGGGAAGGAAGGTGAGGAAAAGGCTGGTGGACGTTACTGCGCAGGCGCTCTCTCCCAGGCTGTGTGGCATCGCTGAGGCGGGGCGCAGGCGCAAAGCGGGAGTACAAGGGCGCGCATGCGCTTGGAAGGCGCGGTGCAATGGCAGGTGTCCGGGCCGCTTGGCAACTGGAGATGTGGAGGCCGTTACTGCTGTTCCTCGCACTGTGCGTCGCGGGCGTCCGCGGCCTCTATTTCCACATTGGCGAGACCGAGAAGCGTTGCTTCATCGAGGAAATCCCCGACGAGACTATGGTCATCGGTTAGGCGGGCTGAGGGTGGAGCGACCCTTTCTTTTTGCCGGGTCCTCAGAAGCGTCCTTCTTCTCGAGCCCCGCCAGGCCGTCCCCGTACCCCCAGGGCGCCCAGAGGAGCCAGGGTCCCTGCCCAAGGTCCCACTCTGGCCCGCGGTGGGTGAGCGGTTTCTGACTCTTTTCCCCCATGCAGGCAACTACCGAACCCAGATGTGGGACAAGCAGAAGGAGGCCTTCCTGCCCTCGACTCCCGGCCTGGGCATGCACGTGGAGGTGAAGGACCCGGATGGCAAGGTGAGGGCGCTCATGCACGGCCCCGTGGGCTGCAGGCTCTGCGTCAAGGTCTCGGGGACCTGAGCTTGCACTTCGCGAGGTCACAGTAAAGGTGGTCGTCACTGATGCGGTTGCAGGTGGTCCTGTCCCGGCAGTATGGCTCAGAGGGCCGCTTCACGTTCACCTCCCACACGCCTGGCGAGCACCAGATCTGCCTGCACTCCAACTCCACCAGGATGGCCCTCTTCGCTGGAGGCAAGCTGGTAAGAGGCCTCAACCTGCAGTATATCCAGATTTGATTTGTTGCCATTGTCATGCGTGACACTTCATAGCACTTTCAGAAGTGGGAGACAAATGTCCTTCTGTGTTTGGTAGACTGGGACAAGCTTCGAGACGCACTACTCAGACACTCCTGTTTTCTTGCAGCGTGTGCACCTGGACATCCAGGTTGGGGAGCATGCTAATAATTACCCAGAGATCGCAGCTAAGGATAAGCTGACCGAGCTGCAGCTCCGTGCCCGTCAGCTGCTTGATCAAGTGGAACAGATTCAGAAAGAACAGGATTACCAGAGGGTAAGGGAATGTCTCCTTGTACTTGACCTTTTTACCCACTCTATCTACTCGATGTTTCTGCTTGAGGCCTTTGCTACTTAAGAGATCAACTCTTCAGAGATTGGAATAGAGAGAACGAGTGTAGGTAGTTGGAGTTTTTGTTGTTGCTTTTTGAGACATGGTCTTGCTATGTACCCTGAGCTGGCCTTGAACTCAGCAGCAAGGATTCTCCTGCCTCAGCCTTCTGAGTGCTGGGATTACAGGTGTGCACCACACCCTCTTTTTTTTTTTTGGTACCGGGGATTGAACTCATGACCTCGCACTTACCAGGCAGGTGCTTAAGCCACTGAGCTAAATCCCCGGCCCCACACCCTCTTTTTATGAGGAACCTAGGGCCTCACCTGGATGTGAGGTGCAACTACTGGATCACTGGATCATACCCTCTTCACTTTATTGTGGTAAAATATACATAAAATAAAACTGAGCATTTTGGCCATCTCAGAATACACAGCTCTTGCATTCACATTATTGTGCAACTAGTACCTCTGTCCATTTTCACAATTTTCACCTTCCTAAACAGAAAATCTGCACTATTAAATCTGCACTAATTCTCCTTTCCTCCCCAGCTCCTGTTGTGTTTTTTGCTTCTGTTTCTGACTCACCTAAGTATAGCAGTCTTCACAAAGGGCACAATTTTTCACTTAGCACAATGCCCCCAAGACCCATCTGTGTTTGTTTTTGATTTTTTGATACTGGGGATCGAATTCACAACCTTGTGCTTGCCAGGCAGGCGCTTGTGCCACTGAGCTAAATCCTGGCCCCAATTCCCTTCGTTTTTGACTGACTGTATTGCATTATATGTATGCATTCTACTTGGCTCTAGTGGATTTTTAGGCTGTATAAGATAACATGTAGGGCCAAAGATATAGCTCAGCAGCACGGTTCCTGCCTGGCAAGTACAAGGTCCTGAGTTTGATTGCCAGCATACACACCTCCCGTAAGTGTAGAGAGGGCAGCTTACAATCCAGTGCTGCTACTACCTCTCTCCTTTGAATTCTTACTGAAATGGTAGGAGCCTGACTTCAGTCCTAACAGAGGTGCCCAAGGGACAATACTGTCCCTGTCTTGGGGCAGTCACAGTGGGGGGAGTGGCATCCCTCATGGACTCACAGGCGCTATTCCAGAGGTGTTTGGTCCTGGAGTTGAGCAGCCACACACAGGGAGGGTCTTCAGGACAGCCAGGCCTGTTTCTCCTGCTTCTTTAATCCCGCATCGTTCTCCCCACACAGTATCGTGAGGAGCGCTTCCGTCTGACCAGTGAAAGCACCAACCAAAGGGTGCTGTGGTGGTCCATCGCACAGACTGGCATCCTCATCCTCACTGGTATCTGGCAGATGCGGCACCTCAAGAGCTTCTTCGAGGCCAAGAAGCTGGTGTAGCACCCTCCTCAAATGACCCTTCTTTTTGCCTCAATGATTGGGTACTTTCCCCACCTACTCACAAAGCCATCTGGAGTTTTGGTGGGGAGGAGAGAGGAAAAAGAATGTATCAGCTTGGTACCACAGCAAGGAACTATTCAGATCAGATACTTGTTTAATCCTGGCTTTCAAGGACACAGAACACTGGTCCGGTCTTTCCGAATCTGTTTTAGGGCTTGTGAGGAATTGGAACTCAGCTAAGATTAAGTCTATTTCTTTGGCCTCCACTGATTCCCTTCTGTTCTCTCACAAAATGAGCAAAACCTGTTTTTTCTCTCACTGTCCCCTGGCCAGTTCCTCAGTGGCTTTATGAATGTAAATAAGGGGCACGTCTCACCCCAGAGGATCGAGATGTTTTTCTATATATCAGAACTATTTTTTGATAAATGATATATTTTCCTTCCTAGTTGAAGTGTTACTGCCTGTAACTAGCTGAAAACACCAATCCAGTCCTTGTGTATTGTGTTTATTCACATTTTTAGTAACTGCCATGGCAGTTCTCAGGATTCCATCACTCTGTGGGCCAGAGAGCAGTTGTCACAGCTGCTGCCAAGGCCATGACATGGCTTCTCAGAAGGCCAGGCAAAGCTCTCTCGGAGGCCTGTGATCACAGGGCCTCGTCACCGTAAGTAAGATAGGGACAGAGCTGACATGGGCAGTGAGTGCTGAGCTGACATGGGCAGTGAGTGCTGACCTGCCTCTTATTTAAGCTCTGGTAAATGTGTTTTCAAGGGAACCAGATTTGGTTCCTTCTATAGATTTTTCAGGTGAAATAAAAATGTGTTATAGTAGCTGTGTTTGGAATGCAATCAGAGGTTGTGGGCAGAGGGGAGACGAAGCACAAACGTTCCTGGCCAGGAATGCTGATGTCACTGTCCTGGGGGGGACTGCAGTGTGGCCTTGTCCTTTGTGTCCACCCTGGAAGGCCTGTCTCTGGGGGAACTGGGGGCAGGCAGGGTAGTTGCTTAACCATTCTCCAAGGCCAGCCAAGCAGATAGACATCAGCGAGGGACTGTGAGATGAAGTACTTGCTTTCTTATTTCGTAACCCCTAAATCCTAAGCTTGAGTAACTCTTGGTACATTTCTCTCCTGCCCTTCTGTATAAAACTTCGTATTATTAGTTATCCCTTTGTAACTTCTTATTTCATAGTTTTACATATTTATTTGAAATTCTATTTATTAAATTACTTTATCTGACCTACAGAACTAAGTTCCCTTGTTACTTCTCATTGTGTGCTGTAATACTCCACATACCTATTTTTAGTGTTTTGAGACAGGGTTTCACCATGTAGTTCAGGGTAACCTTGAACATACTATGTAGCCAAGGTGGCCTCAAACTCTCAGTGTCTTTCTGCCTCAGCCTGCTGAGTGCTGGGATGAGACATGAGCCACCACACCCAGACTATTTTTTGAGACAGCTTTTGTATGTAGCCCAAGCTGGCCTCAAACTGATAACCTACTTCATTCAGCCTCCCAAGTGCTGGGATTACAGGTATTGTGCCGCCATACCTAGGTTTTCATTTAATATTTTTTGTTTTTATTTTTTTGAGACAGGGTCTTGCTATCCAGTCAGGCTAGCTTGGAACTTTTAATGTAGCTCAGGTTGGCCTCGAATGAACATTATTTCTCCTGCCTAAGCCTCCCAGGTGCTGGGCATGTGCTACCATGCCTGGCTCATTTAATATGTTAGTAGTTATTTTATATTTTTGACAGGGTCTCCCTATGCAGTTCAGATTGGCCTTGAACTCACTGTGTAGCCCAGGCCACCCTCAAACTCATGATGATCCTCCTGCCTCCACCTTCCAAGTGCTGGGTGTGCACCACCACACCTGACCAGTGTTCTTAATTTCTTAAACTCTACATCCCTGCAAAACAACCTTCTACACACAAAAAAAGAAAAAGTGTGTTGGTGCACATTTGTAATCCCAGCTATTCAGGAGGCTGAGGCAGGAGGATTATAAATTTGAAGCCAGCCCAGGCAATTTAGCAAGATCCTGTCTCAAGATAGAAATAGCTAGAGAGCAGCTTGGCACTCTCTGGGTTCAATCCCCATAGTAGGAGCAAAAAAAGGAAGTGTAGGTTGAGATGCACGCACTCTTAACCGCTTTTATTGAAGCTCTCCCCCAGCTGTCAGGAACAGCAGTGCGCATCATTTGGTGTCCCCCAAACTTGGCATGCACAAGGTACACCCTTTAATAACCAGATCTGAGTTCCTGATATGCAGGCCATGGGCCACATCAGCTGGACGCACGACATCCTGGAAGCTCATTGATGTAGACTCCTGAGTAACTCTAGGCCAGTCTGATCCATACTAGAAGGTAGGCACAGGACTCACCGTTAAAATGTGTACCCGAATCCCTCAAATTTGAATGTTACCTAGTGTGGCAAAGTTGACCATCAGATCACTGAAACTAGGAGCTTACCTTGGATCACCTGGGTGGGCCTAAAGTTATCACGGGTCTAGTGACTTTAGGGAGTAATAATAACCCATTTCCTTGCTACCAGCAGCTTGTTTTGTGACCCTTTTTCCAGTCTCAAAGCCACTCCGCAGTGGACTGAGTTCTTTAATCTTTTCTTACTCATTTATTTGAGACAAGGTCTCGCTGTGGTACAGGCTGGCCTTCTACTCTGGCCCAGATCACAGGTAGTCTTCACTTCTATTTGTTTTCATTGCAACAGTGACAAAATTATCACACATTGAATGGTTTAAGACATTTACTATCGTGGCCCTGAAGCAAGGCCATCAGATTGCTGTGGCTGCTGGTTTCAAGCAGGAGCCTAAAGAGAATTCTTTCTGTGGTCTGTTGGCCCTTTCAGAACTTTGGAAATGGAATGGTCAATTCATCAGAAAGAAATAGCAGGTGAGTATGGCAGACTTTAGGGGGCCTGCAGGGGAGAGACCCTGGTGCCTCGGGACCTGCACCATGCAGTTGACTCGGGGTGCCAGGAGAACAAGGAGCTCCTCCCCTATCTGGGGGGGGCGGCTGTGAGTGTGGCCGACTTTCAGCAGCCTGAAGGAGAGACACCCTGCTGCATCGGGACCTGCACAGTGTGGCTGACTCAGGGTGCCAGGAGAACAAGGAACTCTTCCCATCTCTGGAGGGTGACTGTGATCCTGCCTGCCTGCGTGTGGGCTGAGAATCAAACATCTCATGTGTCCTGTCCCCCTGCCCCCTCCCCCCTGCCTAGCAAGTGGAAGCCTGTGAACTACTCATGTTGTGAAAAGATTGGCTATGTTATTTAGCATGAGCTCTCCATATGCAAAGATAAGGACAACCATTTGGAAGAAAACGAGACAATATGACAGATAGTGAAGATCTCTGGTTGTCTAGCTTTGAAATTTATGCTTTCTTATGTCCCATTCTGTTCTTTGTTGTGTTTAATTTTACTCCCTTTTAAAATTGTTGTGTTTAATTTTACTCCCTTTTAAAATTAAAAAGACAGTTACTTTTTTTTTTTTTTGCACCGGGGATTGAACCCACGACTTCACTTGCCAGGCAGGTGCTTAAGCCACTGAGCTAAATCCCCAGCCCCCCACATTTACTATCTTAATACCTCCTAATGCGGGCAGCAGTCTGTCAACTTTGTTCTTATCCCAGGGAGACCTCTGACCCCACAGATCTGCAACCTCTTTGCGTGGGGCGAGACTGCGGCCCGGTGTGGGCTCCCCAGACCATCACCTTCTCTCTAACCATAACCAGACAGAAAAGCCCCACCACCACTTCACTGAGCGAAGCTCCCAGGAACCCGGACGTGGGCGGTGCTGAGTGCTGCGCAGCCGCAGACCGCCTCGGACACGCCGGAAGCTTACGCTGCAGCACTTCCGGAGTGCGGGTTTCTCCGAAGCTGATTGGTCGGCGCTCCCATATGCTCAGCTGTGTCAGGCTGCGCGTGCTCGCTGTTAGTGTGGAGCCATGGCTGAACTGGAGAGTCTGGGCTTCGAACACATGGGCCTGGATCCGCGGCTTTTGCAAGTACGGGGAGGGGCTGGGGACCGGAGACCCTCCCACAGGGTCCGCAAGGCTCGCCTCCGCCGTCCGCGTCCCCTGAACTGGATCCGCGTCTCTCTTAGGCAGTCGCCGACTTGGGCTGGTCGCGGCCCACGCTGATCCAGGAAAAGGCCATCCCGCTGGCGCTTGAGGGGAAGGACTTGCTGGCTCGGGCGCGCACGGGCTCCGGAAAGACTGCCGCGTACGCTATTCCGATGCTGCAGCTGCTGCTCCACCGGAAGGCGGTGAGTGGCTGGGGCGCCGATGGGAGGGGGGGTGCAAGACCCAAAGGGCGGGGAAAAGAGGTGCCATGTTTTCCATTGGCCTGCTCAGCGGGGTGGTCCCCTGTGACCCACTCTTTGGAATGGAGTTAATCCAAATCCAGACCCTACAGCCACTGCCACGAGCCGGAATATAATTTTGGGTGAATTGCGTTTTGGATGGATTTGGATGAATTGCGTTTGGATGAACTGCATTTGTGAGGAAAGGTTACATCTCCGTTTTCTGTTTGCACAGTTATTGTGGAAGTCAACTTTAGTACCTCTTGCATTTCACATAAACTGTAACCCTAGAGGAAATTGTTTTTGAGCGTCTACTTAGGAAGGCCCTCCGTCCTGGTTTTTTTTTTTTTTTTTTTTTTTTTGGTACTAGGGATCGAACTCACAACCTCACGCTTGCCAGACAGGTGCTTAGGCCACTGACCTAAATCCCTGGCCTCTCCATCCTGTTCTGAAGTGGGCAGAGAGAGAGATTTATCAGAACACGCTAAGCGTTTGTATTGCAGTGTGTGGGTTGGCCCCGGGAGGAGTAGCAAAGAGAATCAGACAGATGCAGTGACATTCCTGCTGGCTACAGTCTTTGATTCTTGCTCTTACAGACAGGTCCTGTGGTGGAACAGGCTGTGAGAGCCCTTGTCCTTGTTCCTACCAAGGAACTGGCCCGGCAGGCCCAGTCCATGATTCAGCAGCTAGCTGCCTATTGTTCTCGAGATGTGCGGGTGGCCAATGTCTCAGCTGCTGAAGACTCAGCCTCACAGAGGTGGGTGAAAGCTGTCAGGGAGCAAAACTAGGCAGACTTGAGATTGGGTTTGCGCATGGTAAGAGATGGGGCAGGTCCAGGGTGCGGGTCTGGCTGCCGAGCTCTTCCTAATGCTGCCATCTTCCTGCCTGCAGAGCCATGCTAATGGAGAAGCCAGATGTGGTCGTGGGGACCCCATCCCGCATATTAAACCATTTGCAGCAGGACAACCTGAAACTGCGTGACTCCCTGGAGCTGCTGGTGGTGGATGAAGCTGACCTTCTGTTTTCCTTTGGTTTTGAGGACGAACTCAAGAGTCTTCTCTGGTAAGGAAGGGACGGGATGGTTCCTGTGGGAAAGTCAGTGAGCAGAGTGGGGTGAGTGGGGATGAGCAGAAGCTCAGCTGCTACACTTGGAGGCCCTTGGAGCTGGAGTGTGATCTGGCTGTTTTCTTTCTTTCAGTCACTTGCCTCGGATTTACCAGGCTTTTCTTATGTCAGCTACTTTTAATGAAGATGTGCAAGCACTCAAGGAGCTGGTGCTACATAACCCGGTAAGAGGGAGCAGCTGGAGCTACAGGCAAGGGACCCTTGAAAGACTTGATGCTCCTTCTCAGAGGAACTGTTGGTGTTTTAGGTGGCATTGTTGTAGCTGGTGTGTCATTCTTGCTTCTGTGGCATTGAATGCGAGCATCAGCTGGCTATGGTGGTGCTCGCCTGTAACCCAGCACCTGGGAGGCCAAGGCAGGAGGATCGTCATGAGTTCAAGGCCAACCTGGACTACATAGCGAGACCCTGCCTCTACATATTCTCAGATATCTCCAGTTCAAACTGTGCTTTCCCTAGAAACTTAGAAGACCCTCACCCATAATCCCTGAGGAGCTGCGTTTAGTGGCAGAGCTAAAATTACAAGGGCAAAGTTCTTACCTTTGGTAAATGTTACCCTTTACAAGGCCTGTGGCTGTAGGCCTGCTCTACTCAGTAGCTTTATTTGTCAGTATTTGTCTTCATTCTGTGCCCTAAGTGCTTTTTGTATAATCTGTTTCGTACACACATTGGTTAGGGCACTTTGAGTTCTCAGGTTCCAAAGCTGGAGAGATCTTGTACACTAAAAATCTGTAGGGCATCTCTACTCTACACGAAAGCATCCGGGCTTTGGTTGATGAGGGAGCAGCCCCAGCGTCTGTCTTCTCTCTTCCCTGATTCTCTTCCCTGCCCTGTCCTCTCCCCAGGTTACCCTCAAGTTACAGGAGTCCCAGCTGCCAGGGCCAGACCAGTTACAGCAGTTCCAGGTGGTCTGTGAGACTGAGGAGGACAAGTTTCTGCTGCTCTACGCCCTGCTCAAGCTGTCGCTTATTCGGGGCAAGTCCCTGCTCTTCGTCAACAGCCTGGAGCGGAGTTACCGGCTGCGCCTCTTCTTGGAGCAGTTCAGCATCCCAACCTGCGTGCTCAATGATGAGCTCCCGCTGCGCTCCAGGTTTGTAGGGGCTGCATCTCTGCAGGGATGGTTGAACACAGGCACAGGAAGGGGCCGGTGATGGGCCTGTCTTGCCAGGACATGGTGGAGGCCAGGCTCTGAACTCAACTGACGGTTATTTGCCAGAACCCCAAAATACCCACTTTTTTCCATTTTCATCGAAGTTAAAGAGAGCAAAGAGATGGAAGGGAAGAGGGAGCAGGAGAGGGCAATGGTGACAGTAACACGAGTTGTGTCATACCAGTCGCCCGCTGGGCTGACCCTCCTCTTGGGCCACAGGTGCCACATCATCTCTCAGTTCAACCAAGGCTTCTACGATTGTGTCATAGCAACAGATGCTGATGTTCTCGGGGCCCCAGCCAAGGGCAAGCAGCGGGCCCGAAAGTCCAAAGGAGACAAGTGAGTCCACATTTTTCATTTTTCCTTACCCTTGCCAGAGAGACCTGTTTGTCATTTAGTTTGAAAACAACCCAGAGCACACAGAGCAAGGTGTTGTGTTCCTGCTGGCTGGTGACTGGTGGTGTGGTCTGAAGAGCAGCCCTGTTGTCTCTCACTCAGCTGCCTGGCCGTGAGGACGGGACCAGCATAAAGGGTGCTTACTGCACACCCCTGCCGTCTGCCAGAAGATGGTCCTGCATGCAGCAGGCGGTGGCTGGCACCTGCTGGGAAAAGGGAGGATCCCTGGTCTAGCTGAAGGGATCACTGGCTCAGAGAAAGTCCTAGGTCATCACAGCTGAGGTCAGCACAAGAATTCAGCTTGTCTGTTGTGGTTCTATTTGCTATGCAACCACTCTAGCAGTGGTTTGCAGCCCCAGTTTCTGGAACAATTTTGAGAGTTTTGGTTTTTTGAAAGAACAAAAACAGGGTATTGCCATGTAGTCCAGGCTGGCCTCTAACTCACAGTGATCCTCCTGCCTCATCCTCTCAAGGTGCTGGGATTACAGGCTTGTACCACTGATGTTTTCTTTCTTTCTTTCTTTTTTTTTTTTTTTGACAGGTTTTCACTATGTAGTTCAAACCAACCTTGAACCCAGTTTGTTCAGGCTGCCCAAGCTGGCCTCAAACCTCTTGCCTCAGCCTTCCAAGTACTGGAATTACAGGCATGCATCATTGTGCCTGGCATTTTGAGGGGTTTTTGATACTGTTTTTCCCAAAGGAGTCTCATGAAGTCTCTTCAGTTACTCAGGGGTGGAGCTTGTAATCCTCTTGCCTCAGCCTCCCAGAGTGTAGGGCTCACAGATGTGCATCACCGTGCAAACGTCCTGGAGTGGTTTTGGTGTGGAGTGGTCTGGTGTGTAGCAGGGTCTTGAGGTCATCAGTTTTGTTTAGAGGATGTCTTGCTGGCTAAGCTTAAGAACTCATCCTAGAGGAGAAAGCGGCTGGCCTGACATTGGGTTCTCTGCTCAGGGCCTCGGACCCAGAGGCTGGTGTGGCCCGGGGCATAGACTTCCACCATGTGTCTGCAGTGCTCAACTTCGACCTTCCCCTCACCCCTGAGGCCTACATCCACCGGGCTGGGAGGTAGGAAGCCAGGCAAGCGGGCATGGAGGGCTGGGTGGAGCCCCGGGGCAGTGATGCAGGCTGGACTGGCTCCTCTCCCGTCACAGGACAGCGCGCGCCAACAACCCTGGCATCGTGCTGAGCTTCGTGCTACCCATGGAGCAGTCACAGCTACGCAGGATCGAGACGCTCCTCACTGACGGTGAGTGCCCGGCTCCTGGGTGCCTGGGCTGGGTCAGACCAGGCTTCTCCCATGGCAGCCCCTAACTTCACCTTGTGTTGCCCCGTGGGGCAACCTGTGCCACCCCGCACTGTGGGTGACAAACAGAGGTGATCTGTGCAAAGTCTTGTTTATGGTCTGTGTCCCAGTGGCACGTGACTGCTCTGACGCACACCCTGGTCCGCTGCGTAACCCAAAGTGCGTGGGGCCTGGCGTCTCCCCACTAAGATGGCACCCCTGCCCGCGCCCTTCCTGCTCCTCTCCACAGAAGGCGCGGCCTCCGCCCTGCTTCCCTACCAGTTCCACATGGAGGAGATCGAGGGCTTCCGCTATCGCTGCAAGGTGTGCTGGGCGCTGGTGGAAGGGGTGGGGCGGGTGGCCGTGACCTGGGTCCCGTGCCCTGGCCGACACCCATGTCCTCCTGTAGGACGCCATGCGCTCAGTGACGAAGCAGGCCATTCGGGAGGCGCGGCTGAAGGAGATCAAGGAGGAGCTGCTGCACTCCGAGAAACTTAAGGTGAGGCGGGTGGGGCATGTTACTGACATCCACCCACCAAGGGTCCGCAGTGCGGGACATGGGCGTGCTTAGGTGTCTGTGGGAGCTGCTGCAGGGGGCTGCTGGAGAGCTGCTGTAGGGCTGGCCATTGGCGACACACAGGAGGGAGCATTTGAACCAGTGTAGGAGTTAGAAAGCCACCTCTGGGTGGGAACATTGACAGACAGGTGGTAGAAAGGATACATAGTGTCACCTCACACCTCTTAAACTTTAAAGCACATGGGTCTGACGTCCTTTCAAAGATTCAGTCTGACTGGGTGCAGTTGTAGTCCCAGCTACTTAAGAGGCTGAGGCAGGAGGATCGCTTGATCTCAGGACTGTGAGACCAGCTTGAGCAGCATAGTGAGGCCCCATCTTAAAGGAATGGGTGTGGAGTGTGTTTTACCTAGCACTTTCAAGGCCCTGCCTGAGTTTGGTGAGTACCCACTCACTACTCCAAATATAAAGTCACAAACCAAAAAATTCAATCTGTAAAGTTGCAAAGCTGCTGACGTGCCGAGCTCTCTGCCCACCCCCAGACGTACTTCGAGGACAATCCTCGGGACCTGCAGCTGCTGCGGCACGACCTGCCCCTGCACCCTGCAGTGGTGAAGCCTCACCTGGGCCATGTCCCTGACTACCTGGGTGAGTGTGGTGAGGGAGGGTCGGGAGGTGGCCAGAAGGCCTGCATGGCCAGAAAGGGTGGTCCCTGGGTGAGTGGCGGGGAGCTGTTTGAGAGGAGGCTGCAGCCTGACCTGAGCAACTTGATAGGAGTAGTGTGCATGCCAGGCAGGCGTGGCCTGGCCTTTGGGCTCAGGAGCCCTGGACATCATGTGAAGCTAGTGAACTTGTCACTGGGCCACGTGTGCAAAGGTCACCCTGAGCCTGTCTTTCCCCGCATCTCCCTGCCCTCCTGCCTCGGCATTGCATGCCAAGTCACTCTGGCCCAAGCGTCACCCCAGCCCACCCTTGTTGCACACTCCTGCCGCACACTTAAACATCACTGAAGAGTGATGTGGGCCATGGTTTGGTGGAGCTGGTATTCCTGTCCCTATGTCTGTGTGAGGATGAGTCACTGTGTGTCACTTGTGTCACAGTTGAGAGTGTACCATTGGGAATCCTGGCCAGAATGTGGGGGGCCCTGGCAGTCTGGGGACCGGGTCTCATGGAATTGGGGTGACAGGAGGCTGAAGCCTTGAGAGTGGCGAGGTAACCTCCGAGGCCCGGTCTCTTGCAGTCCCCCCGGCTCTCCGTGGCCTTGTGCGCACTCACAGGAAGCGGAAGAAGCTGGTTTCCGGCAGGAAGGCTAAGGTACACTCAGGGCCGTGGGGACAGCAACAGGGTCCTCCCCATCTCGTCCCTTTGCTGTCACCAGGACATCCCTGCATCTTGCCCGGGTAGGGGGAGATATGTGGGGCACAGGCCTGGTGTTCCCCACTGTCCCCACTCTATGCCTGCAGTGGCCGTTGCTCCTTGGTCCAAGGGCTGCAGGGGCTGCACCATGTGCCAGTGCTGCCCACTGTGCCACCCCAGTGGGGACAGTCGTCTGCCGCACCCCCTCACACAGACTCTGCCCCATAGAAGGCGAAGAAGACCCAGAATCCATTGCGCAGCTTCAAGCACAGAGGGAAGAAGCCACAGCCTAGAGCAGCGTCATCCTGAGGCCAACGGGCCCACGTGCGTGGGGAGCGACTCCCAGGGGACTCAGCGGCTCCTGCCCTGCACCCCGTACCCCAGTGTTCTTTGCGGGGCACACAGGACTGGGGGACTGGGCTGGCACTGCCAGGCTGCTGCCTTCTCCCAAGGTTCCAGCTGCATGTGGTGGCGCATGCCTGTGATCCCAGCTACCCTGATGGAGAAAGACTTGTAAACTTGAAGCCAGCCTGAGAACCTTAGGGAGACCCTGTCTCAAAATCAGAAAGAAAAAGGGCTGGGGATATAGCTCATCACAGGGGCACAGGATTCCATCTGCAGTACCAAAAAAGCAGACCAACCACAGAATAAAACTCTTACTGCCCAAACTGGTCCCTCAGCCCTCGCAGCTTGCAGTCGCGCATGCAGCCAGCAGAGGGCAGCAGTGCCTGGCCAACTGATCCCCACTGGTCCGGGATCCCAGCCCAGAGGATCCTGCTTGGTGCTACAACACTGCCATGGGTACTGTTTCCTGGGAGATGTCCTTCCTGTTGTGAGTGGCCTGCTCCCCAACATGCATATTGTGTTCAGAGGCGCCAGGGCCTCTTGTCCCCTCTTTCCTTCCCTGTTGACAGCTTGCATGTTAGTTGCAGGAGGCATGGTGTGACATATTCTTACCTGGCCACCTTCCCAGCCCAAAACCTGATCTCCTGGCCCAAGAGTGGGGCACCACCCATTCAGCACCCTAGGCTGCTCCTCAGTGTCGCCTGCGTGTCACTTGCTCATTGAGCATGCCAGGAGTGTACACAAGCACAGTCGGGCCTAGAGGTGGCCTTGCTATGTGGGGATCCGAGGTGGGGCTCCATTTTTCTGTCCCTCTCCTGTGAACCCCTGAGTGTGGGGAAGTCACGTGTGACACAGGTGGGTATGAAGCTGATGTCAGGGGTGCCCGAGCAGAGCCCTAAGAGCACTGGAAAGGACGTGTCTGTTGCAGGATGGGGTGGGTGCAGGGGGCACCACTGGTTCCTTGGCTGGACGCCTTGACCTGTGCTGCCTCATTGGGGTCCTTGGGACAGTCAGTGCGACTTGGCTGTTATGGCTGCACTGTGCTTTAAGATGACAGTGTGACCTGTCCCAGGGCTTGTCTCTGAGCTTGTCACCTATAGAGGGCCTGCATTGGGTCACCTGTGATGTCTGCTCTGGGCTCCTGCAGCCCGGTGGTATCTCTGCTGGCCCCTGCCATGGAGAGAGCAGAGGGGATATGAGCTGGCCTCCTGCGACATCCACACAGCCCTGTGTCCACTTGTGGGGGACAGTGTCCAGGTGGTGGGGCTGCCTTCTGGACTCCACCTTCAAATGGAGCCTGTGTGTTGACCTCATTTCTCAGCCAGGATAGGACAGACTTGGGACAGAGTGCACATGGCCCTGAGGACAGGAATATGACTGTTTACCCCCAAGGCTCAGACAGTGGCCAGGCTGGCAGTGCTCTATAGATGACAAAGCCTGAGTGCCTAGCCCTGGGCCTGTGTGTCTGGGCTGTCTGTAAGGGTTCCCAGCCCAGGAGCTGCACCAGGGGCTGGTATCTTGGGGTGGCTAGCATAGGTGCTGGTGTGGCCTATGGGCTCTTGAGCTGGCAAAGAGGCAGACCATGGGCTCCTGTGTCAGCGTGGGCTGAGTGCTGTGGGGACCTCATCCAGGTGGAGGGCAGTTTCAAGCCAGGCCTGGTGGTGCACACCGCAATTCCAGCCCCAGGGAGGCTGAGGCGGAAGGTGGTAAGCCCAAGCTCAGCCTGGGCGACTTAATTCCTGCCTCAAAAAAGTAAAATAAGGGACTGGAGATAGAGGTCAGTGGCAGTGCCTGTCTGGCAAGCTCAAGGTCCTGAGTGCCCAGTGCTACCAAAAGAAGTTTCCCTGAGACAGGAGGCGTGACAGGAGCTGTGGACCTGGCAGAGTGGAGCCCAATGTGCCCAAAGATGGAAGGAGCAGTGGTTGTCGCCAGTGCCAGTGTGCACAGGTGGTGGAAACACAGGATAGTCGGGGTGGAAAACAACGGGGAAGCACAGGGTTCTGGCGGGGAGCCTGGACCAGATAGGACAGGGTGTGCCCGAAACCTCTGGACCCTGGTGGGAGGTTCTCTTGTTCCATCTGAGCTAATTCTGTCCCCAACTGCCAAGGATTAATGACTCAGCTTTTGGGCAACTCTGCTCAAATGGACTTTGACCTGTAGGGTCCGTGTTCCCCGGAAGTGATGAGGCTGAATTGAGCAAGGAAGCATCTTTTGAATGTCATCCTCCAGGAACTAATTCCCATGTGATAGCCACCCTGGATCTGCCAGTGTCTACCTTTTTTGTTGTTTTGTTTTGTTTCGTACTGGGGATCGAGCTCAGGATCTTGCACTTGCCAGGCAGGTTCTTACACCGCTGGGCTAAATCCCCGGCCTTATTTTTTTTTAGACAGGATCTTATGTAGCCCGGGTTGGCCTAGAACTTAGCAATCCTTTTGCCTCAGCCTCCTAAGTACTGGTATTACAGAGGCATGCCACTGTATCCAGTCACTTGGGTGGGTTTTTTTTTTGTAAGTGAGGTTGCAGGGACAGGCAGAAACACCACATCGACACTGAAGATTTGGAGGCATTGATCAGGGTCATTCCCAGAGGCCCAGAACTCTGGTGGTCTAGGGCTTTTATAGGATGCACAAGCAGGAGGTGCAAGGCAGGACAGAACAGCCTGGCAGTTCTGATTAGCTAGTCGGGGGAGATCAGTGGTTACAAGGCTAGATGAATGTTCACCAGCTCATGAAGCTTGGTACAGTTGTACAGCCAGGCATCCTGCATGTTTATTATGGTCATGTGGCTACAGGGTCAAAGTGATTACACAGCCATGACGCAGCTACAGAAGTGGACAGTTTCAAAAGAACAGTGCTTTAAAAAGAACAGTTTCTGTCGTACAATTTTTGCCTTTCAGGACGACTGCCCTTCTAAGAACCAGTGTGAGATGCCTGTGATGCACTTGCATGGCCCCAGGCACCTGGTGCCCATGGGGCCCAGCACAGGGCTGATCCTTCTAATACCTGTCCTGATTGAGGCCACAGTGCAGCCTCCTCTGTGTACACCAGCTTACACAGTGACCGTTTCATTTTTCCCAGTACTGGTGATTGAACCCAAGAGCTTTGTGCCAAGTGACATCCCCAGACCTTTTTAATCTTTGGATATAGGGACTCACTAAGTTGCCCAAACTGGCCTCGACTTGCCGTCCTCCTGGCTCAGCCTCCTAGAGTGGTGGGGACAGAGCTCTGCCTGGGTTTAATCTCTACTTCCATAAAAATAAACATGCTAGGGCTGGGGATTTAGCTCAGTGGCTTAAGCGCCTGCCTGGCAAGCGTGAGGTTGTGAGTTTGATCCCCGGTACCAATCAATAAATAAATAAATAAATAAATAAATAAAATAAACATGCTACTCAGATGGTTAAGATTCGAATTTCTTGTTTGTTGAAACAGTCTCACTGGTCTCAAACTTACCATATAGCCCAGGTTGGCCTCTTGGTAGTCTTCCTGCCTCAGCCTCTGGAGTGCTGGGGTTACAGGCACGTGCTACCACGCCTGACAAATTCAGTGTTTATTACAAACTTTTCCTGCTGGTCCTCAGACTACAATTTGAGGTTAGTCATGCCCCTGCATTAGGCAGACTGGCAAACTAAGGCTCAGATTAAGAGCCAAGCTCAGCACCATCACTCAGCTAAGTGATGACACACGAGGGGCCTCATTTGGTGGACTCAGCTCTGAAAAGGGGCCAGGAGACCTGGTTGTGAGGCTGCCCTGTCCTTTCCCAGTTAGAGATCTGGCTGGATTCCAGTTGCACCCACTCTAGTTTTGTAGTGTAACTGACCCATCCTGTACTTGGCATGTACTTACGCTAGAAAAGTATTCAGTATCTCTGGGTTTTATTTTTTGAGACAGACTGGCCTTGAACTCATGGTAATCCTCCTGCCTCAGCCTCCCTAGTGCTGGGATTACAGGCATGCCATACCTTGCAGTTTCATTTTTTTTTTTCAAACTGAAATTCAAATTTGGCTGGTCCCTGAAAAGCATCCCTCTTCTCTCAGGGGGGCTTACTAACCCTCCTTTGCCAAGGACAATTTGCAGGTAAAAGGGAATGAAAGGATTAACCAGGGACATACTGTACAGAGCTGGACTGTGAGTCCCATCCCACCCTCCAGGCGTCACCTGTGACTCAGGCTGACTCCACCCATACCCTGGGATGCTGTGTATGTGGGGGGTTGGAGGGGTTGGGGGGGGTGGTCCCAGGGCCTGGGGCCCAGGCTGTAGGCCTGTCTCATGCTAGCTTTGGTCATGACCTATTTAGCAGTTGTGTGTCACTGCGGGGACCCCTTTGGAAGACAGAGTCCCTGGCAGGAAGCCACTATACCTAGAGCTGCCCAAGTCTCCCTTCTGGTGGCCTTGCTGGGGTCTGGCTGCAGAGTGCTTGGCTTGTCTGGGTGGGGGCCTTTTGCTGCCTGAACCTGTGACTAGGTCCTGGTTACTGCCCTGTAGGGTGACCAGGTGTTGCCTCCTCCTATGGGTTGCAGTGTGGCTGACACAGTGTGCTCTGAGGGGTGAGTCTTGTCCACCAGAGGTAGCAGAGGCCCAGACCTGGGGGCCTGGCTGGACTGCGCTCCTGGAGCACACAGTCTAAGAGGAAGAAATGGGCACAGCTGGGGACACAGAGTGGGACCTCAGCATCCTGCAGCTAAACGCACACGCACGGAGATGCAGCCACACGATGACGAGGGGTCCCTCGGGGTTGGATGCCATAGGAGTGCCACTGATGGGCAGCAGCAGCCAGGAGAGGTCCTGAGAGAGCTGTGGCCTGGTTGCAGTACAGCAGGGACACAGGGCCACCAGCTGGTCAAGCAGGGTCTGCCAGTCCTAATGGCATGTGGCATGCTGCAAGCTTTCAGTTGTCACGGAAACAAAACAAAATTTTTAAAAAGCAGCATGGCGTACCCATTTGATTAACAAGGTCTCTTAGAATGTGCATAGGCTGGACACAGTGCGCATGCCTGTGATCTGGGGAGGAGCTGAGGCACGGTAGAGTGTTCCTTTTCTTTTTGGTGGGAGAATGCACACTAGTAAAAATGAGCATTTCCATTCATGGTTCAGTGTTTTGGGGACAGTCACAGGGTTGTCTCCAGAACTTCTTACTCATCTGGGAGAGGAACTTGGTTCCCCTTAAATGTCACCTCCTGGCTCCTCTGGGCACATCTACTTCTGTCTGTCTGTGATCTAACTGTGCTGAGAAGCTCAGATCGGTGCAGTAACACAGCACCTGCTCTTCTGGGACTGACGGACTGCCCATAAGTGTGATGTTTTCAGTGTTCGCCCAAGTCATAGCATGCATCCGGACCTGTTTTTTTGGTGGCTAACTAGTATTCCACAGCAAGCATGTGCCACAGTTTGTCGGTCCATCTGTCTGTTACGGACACTAAGGTTTCTACTTCAGAGGCCATTGTGAGTAACACTGGATAAACACTGCCAGCTGGTACCTATCTCCATTTTCTCCACATCCTCACCAATGCCTGTTGTTTTCCATGTTTTAAGTTACATTAGGATGAATGAGTAGACATTGGTGTTTCTTTGAGGTTTTGATTTGCATTTTGGTAATGCCTAATGGTGATGGGCATCTTCTCATGTGCCAGTTGTCCACTTGTATGTACATCTGTTTTTTGTTTTTTGAGACAGTATCTTGCTGCATAGCCCAGCCTGGCCTTGAACTCACTATATAGTCCAGGCTGCCCATGAACTCATGGAGATCCTCCTGCCTCAGGCTCTTGAGTGCTGGGATTATAGGCATATGCTAGCACACCCACTTTTCCCCATATTTGAATTAGGTTGTGCTTTTGTTACTAACTTATAGGCATTTCTATATATTCTAGACATTAATATCAATGCCTTATCAGATACATTATTTGTGAATATTTTCTCTAATTATTTGGGGTAACTTTTCATTCTTTTAATGGTGTCTTTTGATGCACAAAAGATTTTAATTTTGATGAAACCCTTTTTTTTTCTTTTCTTTCCTGTGCTTTTGATACACAAAAAAACAAAAGCCACTATCCAGGTGTGGTGGCCCCTGCCTGTAATTGCAGCACCCAGCAGGTTGAGGCAGGAAAGCTGCAAGTGTGAGCCCAGTCTAGATAAATTAGCAAGGCCTTGTCTCAAAAGTATGTACATACAGCCAAGCATGGTGGTCCACACCTGTACTCCCAGCACTTGTGAGGCTGAGGCAGGATGACTGCCTGGAGTTTGCGGCCAACCTGGGCTTACATAATGAGTTCAAGGTTCAAGGCCAGGCTGTGCTACATAGCGAGACACTATCTCAAACAACAACAACAACAACAACAAAAAAGCTCAACGGGAAGGCGCTGAGTTCAGTCACTAGAACTGCAAAACAGACTAACAGAAAATGATACAAAAGCCAATAAATCTTTACCAAATCTATTGTAGTTGCAAGTTTGAGACCAGCCTGGGCTATAAAGTGAGTTTGAGGCCAGCCTGAACTGCATAGTAAGACCCTGTCTCAAAAAGACAAATAAATATAAAAAAGGACAGGTATTATGAATAGCTATCTGTCAACAAACTGGTAACTTAGAAGAAATAGGGTAAATTGCTAAACATTTGAGTAGTGGAACTGACTTGTGAAGAAATCAAAAAGCCCGAGCAGACCCATAACCATTAAGGACATAAAAGAAGTCATTTAAAATCTCTCCAAAAAAAAAAAAATCCAGACAGAAGCTTGCTTTCTCTCAATAAATATTTCTGCTTTAAAAAAAAAAAAAACAGAAAATCCCTGAACCAGACACCTTCATTGATGAATTCTACTAAACATTTAGAGAAGAATTATAGCTTTTTTGTGACAGGATTTCACTATATAGTTCAGACTGGCCTTGAACTCAGGGTGTTCCTCCTGCCTCAGCCTCCTGAGTGCTGGGAATACAGATATGTGCCACCACACCTGGTGTAGAAGAATTAATATTAACCTTTTCCAAATGCTTCTGAAATATTGAATCCATTGTCGTAAGCTGTTCTTCTATGTGTTCTTCCAAGTGCTTTGCAGCTTTAGCTCTTACCTATGTATTTATTGTACTGTGTTTGAATTAGTTTTTGCGTGTGGTGTAAGATAAGGGCCCAGCTTCGTTTTCTCTGTGTGCGAGTGCTCGATGTTCCCGGCGCATTGCTGGGGAGGCTGTCCTGGGTCTGTCAGTTTGTATTCTACTCCATGCTGTTTCGATTCCATAGTTTCTCAGTAAGGTGCTTTTGTGTACATGCAGTTTGGGGATCAAACCTGTGGGTGCTCTGCCACTGAACTATGTCGCCCGTCTCTTTTATTTTTACATTTTTTAAAAACTTCAAACAGAGAAAGAGTTTCAAACCACGACAATCAGGGAAGTTTTTGCATTTCGAGTCAGGGTCAGACTTAGTTTCTTTCTCATTGCTGGGACCAAACACCCGATGCTCACGCATGAAAGGAAGAGAGGTTTATTCTGGCTCACAGATTGTAGAGATTTCAGACCACAGGTGGCTCCCAGGCAGGGGCACAGCAGAGGGGCATCACAGAGGAGAGTCCATGGCAGTGCAGGCAGGGAGCAGAAAGCAGCAAACCTTCTTTCTCTTTTTATTCAATTTGGGCTATAAGCCCATTGGTTGGTTCCACCCACACCCAAGCTGGGTCTTCCCATCATCCACACTCAGAACTATGCTAAACCTATCAGTGGACTAATTCAGCTGTTACACACCGGTGATCCAACCACCTCCCCAAAGCTCCACCTATAAGCACATGAGGCTTTGGAGGGACATCTTTTTGAGACAGAGTCTTTCTACGCAGTTCAGGCTGGCCTCAAACTCACTTTATGGTCCAGGCTGGTCTCGAACTTGCAGGAATCCTCCTGCATCCTCCTCCTGAGTGCTGAGATTACAGGTGTGCACGATTGTGCCTGGCCCAACCACATAATATTGTTTTATATTAAATAAACCCTAGCATGATTTTTTAGGATGCTCATGCTATCAGCCATACTTCAAAAATAAGCTTAATTTAAGACATTCAGAGGGACACGTTTAGTATGTCCACTGCAACACATGATGGTTATGTTGAATTATAAATGATATGGTAAATACACAATTACATATAAATAAATATTATTTGCATTAATACTTAAAATAAATGACACTATAAATTATGAGTAAGTATTTGTAAATACCCAAATGGGCACCTCTGGATGCGAGGTAAACGCTTGTGTAAACAGATGAACTCCAGGCTTGCTGCCGAATGAGCACTCGGAGCGCAGGTGACGCATGCGTGACATGCGCACTGAATGGCGAGCTGTGGTGGCTGTGTCTGGCGCGAATCTTCCTAGCTCAGTGCTTCATGTGTCCTGACGACACATCATGAGCAGGCTGTATGGATGAGCACTGGTTTCAGGACAGCTGTGTTGCTGGACATCAGAGATGGGGACCAGTGGTTTGACAGGAAATGGAATAAGAAGAAATTCAGGCTGGAAGCCAGGGTGTTGTGTGTTCTAATGACGTACCAGGAGATGAGATGACCGTATCTGAGGAAATGCAGGCTTTTGTACATGCGTAAAGGAGGTTGTTGTCATGGGTACGCAGAGATGGTTGTACATGACAAAATAGGGCGTCCTCTGCAAATAAGCCCTATTGCATCTTTTGGAGAAAAAGTTTGTAAAGACCAGGTCTTATTTTCCGGGAGACACAGTGGAGTCAGCATACTTAACAATTAGTGAAGAAGGCAGTCCTGCTCCCTCTGATCGAGGCTGTGACTGTTAGAGATTTTTGGCACAATAGAGAAGCGAAAAGTAAAAAAAAAGTAAAGAATGTGTTTAGTGAGGATGTGGAAAGGAGCACAAAACCCGTGATAATTGGGCTATCTTTGTCAACTGGATACAGAGGCAGAGGGTTATACGACCTCTGATCGGAAGTGGCGCCTGGGGTGGACATTGATGACGTGTGAGAAATTGATTGGAATTCTCTGTGCATGTAAACAGGAAGGGGAGTTACAATTAGGGCTGAAGAAGAAGCAGGAAGTGGTAAGCATTTCCGCTTTGGCCTTCTGCCATGTTAGACCACCGCCATAATTGTACCGTAATTTATACTAGGGCAAGAGCCTTTCATTCCCATCTTTGTATTGTTAGGAAAAGGGCAAAGAATCTCTCTTACTACTTCTGCTGGATGGAGGTGTCATGCTGGGGGCTACGGGGTCGACAGAATGACAGTTGATGCCCATATAGAAGCTGGTACCAGGTGTTTTAGCCAGGACAAGGAGTTTCTCATTGGTGAACACTCACATCCTAGATTGGAGAAATAAAAAGACAAAGTGCTATGAGGAGGCAGATCTCTATCCAAAAGGACCCAGGAGAGGTAGAAGGAAAAGTGCCCTTGATCCAAATGTGTCATTCCATCAGGACCATGGTGAGGAAGAATCTGAAAAATGAGCTTGAAGTTGGGAGGGGTGGCCTTACGAGAGGTAATTATTCCCCCATCTGAAAGGGTAAAAGTAAAAGTGTAGGTAGGACTTGTCCTTAGTTCAGGGGTTGAGCTGGAGAGAATGGGAAGCATGAGAAATGTAAGGCCTGACAGTTAAATCATGTTTGGGAAATTATAGACTAGGGGTAAGGAGGACTGTGGCTGTGTCACTATAGGTGGTGAGATGAGAGTCCAGCCCCACAGGGGTCTCATGTTTAACTAAACAGCTGAGGGTGGAGGGAACTCAGATAGTTGTTAGGTAGCAAAACACGACTTAGTCTGAAAGTTGTGGCTGTGGGCCCTTGGTGAGACGGAGATGGGTGGGAGATAGCAGATATGATGACCACTCAGGATGTTTAAAGTCAGGACAGAGTTACGAGGACACTGCTTAGCTTGACTGACATGGCACCAGGACGGCAGACTAGCAACCTTGACTGCTGTTGGAGTTGTGAGGAAGGCCAGATAAGGGGCCAATCCACTTAGCTGTAGTCCTGTTGAGTGATTTGAGAAATAAAGGCTGGACCATCATCTGACTGGATACTCTGAGGCAGACCAAATCTTGGAATGATTTTTTGTAACAGGACTTTAGTCAGCAGTCTCCCTGGTTGTGGGAAAGGCTTTTATCCATCCTGAAAAAGTAAGACAAAGGTTAGAAGATATTTGAGAATTTTGTGGTGGGGCATATGTGTAAAATCTACCTGCCAGTCCTAACCAGGGGTGTGTCTGCAAAACTGATGAGTAGAAAAGGAAGGGGGTGGTATGTGTCCCTGAGGAGAGGTTTTAACACAAAGATGACAGGTATGAATAATCTGAAGGATGATATCCCTCAGAAAAGGATGTTTAACTACTGGGGCTCAGTGCCTGTATAGGGCCTGTGATCCCACATGGAAAGTTAGTGATTATGTCTAAGGCCTGATGATCTGGGAGAACAACTTTTGTTCCCTGGAAAATCTATCCCTGAGTGTTTTGTGTATAACCTGGTCTACGAAGTGAGCTTTTGGAGGAGGTCCTTAGCTAAAAGTCATGCAGGACCTGTTGGTATTACCAGAAAGTTTTGGTGAAGAGAGTTTAGAACCCTCATGGAATGGGCCCTGTTTGAAGAGGCTGTGTAGGCTGGCCATCAACACCCACTACAGAGACTGAAGATTTAATGTAATGACCTAAAAACTCAGGAAGACCACTGTATGTTGCCCCTGTGTCTACAAGTACAGAGAGTATCTTACTTGAGACTTCCAATGAGACTTGGGGCTCCGAGAAGGACACCTTAATGGGGGCTGTGGGCCCTGAGCCCCATCAGTCTTCAGCAGCAAGTCCAAGTAGATCAGCCAGCAATGAATCCAGTGATGATAAGATCTCCTGTGAGGGTAAGGAATTAGAAGATGGCTTACACACTCTCTGGTGGATAGGATAGTCGCTCTTCCAATGGCCCTTGAGATTGCAGAGGGGAGAAGGCCCCAGAGGAACTTGTGGGTTTGGGCATTCTCTTGTCCAATGTCCTTTCTTGTCACACTTAAAGTATGGTTTGGGGGAAGCTTGGGCAACTCCACCTTGTTTTAGTTTACCTGTTTTGGGAGCCCCAAAAGATCACTGCTAAAGGATCAGATTGTTATTTTTCTTCCTTTTGATTTTTATCTCTGTTGATACAAACAAAAAAAGTCATATTAAGAAGGTTTCCCTGTGGGGTTTGAGGGCCAAATTTAGCCTTTTGTCTTGGGATCTGGCCCACAGTGGGAGGTATCTGTCTCCTCCAAGGTCACAAGACATCTGGTCCTCTGTGCTGGCTCTTATGAAGCCCTAGCCCTGTCTGACTGCCTGTAATATTTTTAACTGACTCAGCTGCTTGTAACATTTTTCCCTCTGAAGAAGTAACCTGAACTGCTGTGAGGGATAATAGGCAATGACTGACTGGCTTTTTCAGGCTGAAGGGGGTTGAAGTTGTTGAGTGGCAGTCAGGGATACTCTGCAGAGCTTTAACTAGTGGCCCTCAGTAGATAGCAGGCGTTTTCATCTTGGGTAGGCATACAGCTTTAAGTCTAGGGGAGGCAAAGGCAAAGAATCAATTAAGTACGCAGGCCAAATAATAGAATCAACAGGATAATTATGAGTACAGTTTTAGTAATGGATTCCCATAAAGAGGATAAGGATAAGGTCCAGGAATTTTAGAAACTGATATGTCATTGATTTTTCATGAACACATTTAGGTTTTTTGTTTTTGTTTTTGTTTTTAGTGTGGGGATCAAACTCACAACCTTGAGCTTGCCAGGCAGGCACTTAAGCCACTGAGCTAAATCCCTACCCACACATTTAGTTTTTATAAAAACTGCCTAAGTTCCTCCTGTGCTGTTAGAATGTCTAATGCCATCTGATTTTGGAGGACAACCTGTTTTATTAATTTTACCTTTTTTATCTAGGAGAGAGATCAGCTGCAGTGTCACTTAAGGCCTGTTGAGTATAGTTAATTATGGCTTCAATATGCATCATATAACCTTTTTCTAGAAAAGATCTGGTGCATCTGGCAAAAGGAATCTAAAAGGAATTTAGCATATTTGTTATTGCTTTTATCTGTATGATACCTTGGGGTTTGGCAACTTTTAGGCAAGAACAAACTTTGAGCAGTAGGACTGACAGTTTAGAAACTTTTTTGTGTGGCTTTTTTTTTTCTTTTTTTAGATAGGCAGTTTGGGCTTGCCTTGAGCTCAGCTTGTAGCCTGGATTGGTCTTGAACTCACAGCAATCCTCCTGCCTCAGCCTCGTGAGTGCTGGGATTACAGGCATGAGCCACCATGCCCAGCTAGAAACTTTTTAAGTTATAAAAATTGTCATTTAACTAGTGATCTCATGTAGGTTTGTCTTGAATCTCCTGGCTGGAGCACAAGAAAAAGGCAGATGTCTGGATCTGAAGGAAAAAATTTTTTTTATTTATTTTTTCTAATCGGTACCAGGGATCAAACTCACAACTGTGTGCTAGCAAGGCAAGCGCTTATGCTGCTGAGCTAAATTCCCACCCTGGAAAATGTTTATCATCATAATCTCAATTTTATATTTGAAGGCATGAATATACCATAAGATCAGCAATAATGAATTGTTCTAGCCATGTGAAATCTTTGTATTAACATTAAGAACCTTAATATATTTTTTATAACTTTAGTTGGGGTGTCTATCATAAGTCTATAGAGATTATTGGGGCCTCTGATTAATGAATAAGAGCTGGTTAAAGTTACCAGGTGGCCACTTTCTTATTCATCAATCAAAGTCTTGTCCACGCTCTCCTCATCCCAAGGGATTTCATTTAACTAATTTTAGCATCATTTTGACCAGCTGGCAACCCAGGTGAATGCATGCTTTTTAAATCCGTAACCCAGTAACCTGCCTGCTGCCCTGGTAAGTGACTGTGGTCTGGCAAGCTGCGGCCACCCCAGGGTGGGGAAACAAGAAGCAAGAGCGTTTCCTGAGATCCGCGCCATGTTGGAACTTAGGGCACTGAGCCAACCAGCAACCAGCCTGCTGCCTACAGGGGCATGGGCTTAGAATCAAACATACCACATCCTCCCCCCCCATTAACAATTGGGATCCAGGGATCTGGGTATCTCTTAGGAGGTGACCATATTTGGTACAGCAAGTCGGGGGGGAGTTTCCTTCTACTATCTCTGAAGGTAGATATTTTTATCGCTGTTTTGCTTTGTCCTGAGTAATATGTTGCTCTATTCAATACTCTGTGTTGATGTGTTCTATAATGTGTATTTCTTTGATTTTGCTGTACCTAGTAGAAGAACAACTATTGTGAAGACAACGAGATATACAATGTTGCCTATTACTGTTGTCCTGATGACCTGCTGTGATGTTCTGTGCCAATTTCACTATACTGTCTCAATTGGCTTTATTCCATCCTGTTTTTT